>BOPP01000167.1:2378539-2393950 GCA_017312745.1 Gryllus bimaculatus
GGGTTGGAATCGGGGAGGGGCCGGGTTGGAATCGGGTAGGGGCCGGGTCGGGATCGGGTCGAGTTCGGGTCGATTTGAGGTCTAGTGAAGTTCAGTCGGTATCGGGTCGAGGTGTGTCGGGATCGCGTCGACGTGGGTCGGGATCAGGTGGTGCTCAGGTGGGAATCCTGTCGATTTGGGGAATCGGTCGGTTCGAGTTGGTTTGGGAATCGGTCGAAAGGATGGGGTTCGGGACAGGATCGGATTGAGTTCAGATGGGAATCGGGTCGACTCTGGTAGGATCGGGCAAATTCTGTTCGGGTCGGGTTCGGGTCATGTTTGAATAGGCTATCTATTCTACTCCCTGTTAGGATCGGTTGTGAATCGGTTCCGGTTCGTGTCGGAATCGGGTTGAGTTCGGGTCGGGAATCTTGGGGTCGAGTGGTGTTCAAAACTTATTGGGTCTAGTTGGCGTCATAATCGGGTCTAGGTCGGGCCCTGGGACTGATCTACTTTGCTCCAGTGTCCAGTCAAATTTAATTCAGCATTGCGTAGATCTTGTGTTTGGAATCTATCTAGTTGATGCCACGATAGGTTCAGTGGAGATCGTTAAGTGGTTGCGGTCGAGTTCAGGGTCAGGTCCAGATGTCGGATGTAGTCGATTCTGACTGTCTCAAGTCCGGTTCGACTATAGTACGAGTTATTTGGCCGTGCACTTGAAGTAAATCAGCTGTTCCGGTTTCATCCACTCGGGAGCTTATTTGTCGCTACAGTGACGTCACTGTGGGGACGTTGACGCTTCCGATTGAATAAAATCATGAACAGCCGATTTACTTAAAATTTTATAAATTCTAGTATTGGTGGGCGTTTTAGGCTGATTGGTTCTACTTCCTCCTGTGGATCAGCCAGACCGCCATTATGTTGTACTTGAAATGTAGGAGTTGCAAAAGTATCCTGGCTTGAGTATCTTCTTAAAATATAAATTAAATATAAAAAAATTTGAGTCGTGATGATAGAAATAATCATTAACCGTATTGCTACTTGTAGTATCAAGTGTAATATGCATACTTTAATGATAGGGCAGACGTACAGTCAAGTTTGATTTGAAAGCAGTTAGTCCGTCTATACGTGTATCTCATCCATGCAGTAACATTCCGTCTTTTAATCGAATACACTCTCAAAATGTATTTCTGTTCCAACATCGTCTTTGGTTCCGTTACTGTCAGACGATTTTAAGGGTTACAATTGAAATACGCGCATGCTATTTAATTTCCTTGCTAAGCGATGCGTAAGGCTGATTACCTAATATAGGCAGTCTTCGATTCTCGATGATAGTCTGCACTGCAAGTGCTAGCCACGCCATGGCCCAAACCTGCACAATTTCACAAAAAAAATAGAAAACTTAAATAGACACTGTGTAAGACATTTCTCAACAACGTGGAGGAGAGATGCACAACTGTCAGATTGGAAGAAACACAGAGGATCGTACAAATTCCTCACCCAGTGGGTATTTTGGGGTTAATTTGTTTGTTTTTAGAGGTATTTTTGGGTTAATTTGTTTGTTTTTGGGGGGTATTTTAGGTTTTATTCGTGGCGAATTGTCCACCTTGGGACCACGTGAACGTGCAACCCACCGGGGCTCAGTATTATTTAACCAGTGGAAGTGCACGTGACTTTAATCAGGATCAGCATTTTCATGCCGAATCTGCTTTTACACGCAGGGTTGTGAACCGTTGTAATGAGGTTAAATGATAATGATGATGAGTGATGAAATCAAATATACAGAGACACACACAAACACAAACATGCCCGTGATCCTTCGGTCCAAGACCGTCAGAGCACTACTGCCTCGGCTACTCGGATCGGCAATTTTGAGGAATAATATTCTTTCGTAAATTTAGTTCATACGAAGTACAAAAACAATAAATTAAAAAATGCGAGACATGTAGCAACACTAGTTTGCACTTTACTGTAAATTTATTTTGTATTTTTGTTGTATTTGTGTTTGTTCTGAGGAAATAGGGGTTGTCAAATCCCATGAAATAATCTTCAGTTTCATTTATTTTGTACTTGTGTTTTCTTCGTTCTTGTTTGTGTGAGTTGTTTGTGATTAAATTTGAGTGTTTAAAAAATATTTCGGCCCTTACAATTCTAAGTTTTATTATTTTATTTGAAACACTTCAAAACCATTAAAGCATTTAAATGTCTTTACACGTTTTCAAGTGGTTTTGAAGAATTTTTTTTTTAAACTAGTGGGTTTTACTTCGAATTATGCTTCAGTGCAGAACATGTGAGCGAGAAGCTATTTGACTGATAGTATAGCTTGTCATTGCTTAAAACATACGTGCATAATGAAAAAAATCCGATTTACGCGAAGCTATACTCTTGCTTATACCCGATCGAGTATTTTTGCTATTTTGTAGTTCGATTGACGACGTAAATTCTCCTAAAACGGTTAATATTTTTTGTTTATATTGTTCCATTTAAGAAACTTTTATATCAAAATCTCTAAAGTAAATTTGAGTGTTTGCGTCGCACATTGTGGTCGATCGCACCTTGACTGGTCATATCTTCGAATCTACTCTTTGACCAACTGCGAGATGAAAATTTTACGCGTCTTTGTCCTTCTAAAGTTTGAAGTACGGGAGGGGGGCGGTTCAGCGACGGAAGGGATATAACAGAGGGGACAGACTGGTCGATGGTCGTAATTACCCGAGAATAAATTATTCGAGATATCGAAAGAGGTCGATTACCCTTTCCATGGCGATGAGCCATCGTATTTCCCAGGCAGGTAGCTCACAACTCCCCTTACTTCGACTATGTGGGTGGTTATATTGGGCTCGTGAGTCACGACGTAACTCGTTTGAAGGTACATTTCTCACGAGTAAACTAAACACGGGATAATTATGACGTCAGTGACGTAAACGCCGTAATGTTTAGAAGCTGTTAAAAGAACAGATTCTTGGCCAAATTACCAAATGCTTACGTCCTAGAGTGCGTATTTTGTGTAATAAAGAGAGTGCAATGTATGAGGGTAATTAAAGTATTGGGTATTTGCGTCTTCAATGTGCCAAATTTAACTTAAGAAAGTGTAGGATTCAGCAAACACTCCTGATGGTTCAACAGGTCTACGAAAAATTCTTGACATAGGATTGCTCAAAGTTTCGTACAGTTTCCTCTGAGGGGTTTTATTTAGATTCTTGTTGCAGGTTTGCACTAAATGGACTCCTTAAAGATACGTAAGTGATATTTTGGAGGAGAATAAATAGTGTACTTCTATACTTTTGTGGTATCTTAGGAAACCAGAAAATAGTAGAATGTAAACATTGAAAATGATGACAGTACAGGCACGTCTTAATGTATGCGATAGTTGGACATTTATTCGAAACCTGATAGGTAGAATTGAGGCAGTGGAGAGCAAAATTATTCATCAGTAAGGATTTACGTGGTAAAAAATCTTCTTAACTGGGCTCGTACTAACGTTTTGCACTTTTAAAATTATTATTTTCAAAGTGAAAATCGGAGTGACTTCATTCTGAAACAGAACTTATAACACCCAGGCTCTAAATCTTACGTTTTATCATATAAACCCGATGCGGTGCGTGTGATGTAATTGCAATTCCGCAATTAACCATATAATCAACTTAATTTTATTTGGATTTTGATGTTACGCACGTGTCTCACTTTCTGGATTGTGTATTGATGATGTTCAGAGGAGTTGAACCTTCAAATATGTTATAGATACTAAAAAAATTAATTGTGGACGTTAAGTTATAATAAGTTATAATAATTAACTTGAAACCTTGCTGTGTACCAATAAAATCGGATTTTGGGACCATTCCTGAGTTCAGTACATTGGCACCGTTCTTTACAGCTTAACGTGTTGTGGACTGCATGTGAGTCTGCCGATTTGTTTGATGCGTAAGATGCAACATTCTGTCTCTTCGTCTTTTCTTCTTTCTTTTCGGGAGGAATGTGTCGTACTCTGTCTGCCAATATGTCTGTTTTTAGTAGTGTCTCTACGCATCTAAGTATTTATGTGCGTGTTTGTATGTTGGCCTCCGATTCTTTCTTTGTGTGTTTCTGCCCCATAGTCTGTGTGTGTGTGTGTGTGTGTGTGTGTGTCTGCGTCGCTACCTGTCTGTGTGTACGTGTACGCCTGCGTCTTTGCCTATTTGTGTCTATCTCTGTGTCTGTCGGTTTCTCCCTGTATATCTCTGCCTCTGTGTCACTGTCTGTGTGTCTGCGTCTCTACCTATGTGTGTCTACCTGTGTGTGTCTTAATTTGTCCCTGTAGGCTGTGTGACTTGGAAAATGTCTTTGGCTGTGTGTTTCAAGTTTCTTTATCAGTCTCCCTGTTCACTTGTGGGCGTGTTCATGCGTGTGTGTGCGTGTGAGCGCGCGAGAGTATTTGTGCGTGTATGTTTGCATCTTTGTGTCTGTGGGGGTTTGTCTCTGTATGTCTGTATGTCTTTGTATCTGTCTGTGTGCGTCTGTCTCCGTCCCCTTGCGAATCTGTGCCTCGCTCTCCTTGCTCGCTTGTGTGGGTATGTGTGTGTTCGCGCGTGTATGTTCGTGTGCGTGTATGTTCGTGTGCGTGTATGTTCGTGCATGTGTTTATTCGTGCGTGTGTTCGTGCATGTGTGTGTTCATGCGTGTATCTGTATGTGAGCATGTGTTCGGGCGTGTACTTGTGCGCGCGTGTGTATATGTGTGTGTGTGTGATCGAGCACGTGTGTATGTGAGTTCGGGCCCGTGTGTACGTGTGTGTGTGTGTGTGTGTGTGTGTGTGTGTGCTCACCAGGGAGAGCGCGCCGATGAGCTGCGCGCGGCAGCCCAGATCGCAGCAGGCGCGCCGCATCCTCCTCGCCGCCCTCCGCGCCGCCTGCGCCGCCCCGCCGCCGCCGAACGCCCCCGCCGCCGCCGTCTCCGCCGACGCGGCCATCGAGACGCGCAGCAACGCTCCTGATTCAGGGTGGAGCGAAATAAATGCTGCAAAAACGTTAGGGCAGGTTGCTGGATTAAAGATGGTACTGCTGCCTCGCTCCTGATACAGGGTGGATCAGAATAAATGTTGCAAAACGTTTGGACATGTTGCTGGGTTAAAGATTCTACTGTAGCTTCACTTTTGCTACAGGCTGGATCAGAATAAATGATGAAAAAATAGGGCATGTTGTGGCGTCAAAGATGATACTGCTGCCTCGTCCCGATACAGGATGGATCGGAACAAATGTTGCAAAACGTTAGGGCAGGTTGCTGGGTTAAAGATGCTACTGTCGTCTCACTTCTACTACAGAGTGAATCAGTATAAATGATGAAACGAATTAAGGCATGTTGTGGCGTCGAAAATGCTACTGACGCCTCGCTCCTGATACAGGATGGTTCAGAATTAATGTTGCAAACATGTAGGGCATGATGTGGGGTCGAAAATGCTAATGAACGTGCGAAAATGCCGCCGCTGATGCAGTCTCGCTTCTGCTAGAGGAGGGTTCAAAATGAGTGCTACAAATTTGTGGGCATGTTGTGGTGTCAAAGTTATTAATGAACATACAAGGAACATCGCCTAGTGGAGTTGATGTGTCACGCATAAACTCACTGTACATTCGTATATCTTTATACTGTGCTTAGGATTCTATAGGGTGGACTTGTTAATGGGGAGACTGAAAGAAAAATATGCTCGGACATGGAGATCTGATGTCCAGTTGTGGGTTTGCAACAAATTAATCGAGAAAACTAATACTTGAATAGGCCACTGTTGGAAATAGGTTGTCTACGGATTGGGAAAGATTTTGGATATGTTACTATATATTATTCATGTGAATCGATCCCAATATCCGAAGAAATTCGGAGTTAGTCAATTGACAATAATTTGACTTTACGTATGTTGAATTTTGAAAGACTCTAAGTTCTTAAAGTTGAAACTAACTCTTGTACAGGGGATGTGTTACGAGGCAAATATATTTACGAGTGTCTCAGAATAACACATACTTTTAAGGCTTCTAGGGATAGAAAATAGTAACTTTTTTCCACTGAAGATGTGCAAAATTTAATATAATGAAGTTGTACATATCACGTTTGCCCCTTAATGGTACGCAACCCTTGATGCATTGGAGTTTGGCAGATAAACGAACTATCTTTGAATGTTTCAGAACTTGACGTTTCAAACACCAGTTCATATTGAGTGGATTTCCGATGAGGACCAATGACACTTGTTAAACTTACAAAAGGTGAAAAACGTTTTGACTGGTCTCCATGGACCAACGTGACAATATTCCACCCGTACTTGCCTTGTTAGTTCGTTAAATGTATTCCAAGATCTATTGTATGAATTGGAATCTTGAGAATTTACTTTGGCAAATTATCGGACCTGCTTTGAACTTATTAGGAGACTAATAAGTTCACTTAAACTTAAGACATTTTCAAATGTGCCTTGTATTTGATCAACAACGAACTTCACGTTCTTGCACAAATTTTGTGTCCTTCGCTTTACTCACATTTAATCATCCTTTATGTTCAGTTATTTCAAAGCATTTCAATTGGAATTTATTTGTTCACATATAAACTATTGAATATTAAAGTATACTTTTCTGTTTGTTTACAGGTGAGTGTTGAGAACCACCCAGCTCTTTTGCTTTTGTTCACCATTGGTGAGTACACGAAATAAACCCTCGTCTTGTCTGATGGTATCATTCTTCTTCTAAATCATTCCGAAAATCAATCCCAAATCGTTCTGGTTTTTTGTTGTGAGGATGCCTCTTTAGTGAAGTGAGTTCTACACTGAACTGTCGGAAATGTAATTAAATTTAATGTAGAAAAATGTATCAATGTACATGGAACGCAATGTAGCTTGTATATTAAAAAGAGCTCATTATATTCGCACCTTAAATGTAATACTTAAAATACAATGTAAACGTTTTCCCGTTTTCGCCGGATCATCATCAATATATTCATCATTAATATTATATCTTCATTATCACCATGCCATGAAGATCATTCATTTCATGTAAGATCATAAAGCTTGGACTCTTGGATCCTAATGTAGATATGTACATTAAATTTAATGTTCACGATCATTGATTTAATGTACACTAGCAAAATATTCCGTACCCGGCGTTGCCTAGTCTTTCTTCTTATCCATTCCTAGTGGAAGAGTAAAAAACTATTATTTTGTATAAATCACTGTATTTAAGCTTTTTATTTTAATGTGATTGGTAGAAAATTTTAATAAAACACTATAATTTTCTTTCATTTTATTTTACAATACGTAGATATTTTATTAAACATTTGTATCTTACGCATTGCTAGTGGCCTCTAGCGAATCAATTAGGCGCCAGTTCTGCCGCACCGCTCTGCCGATTCCCAGGAACGAATCTACTCTCAGCGACATGCGGTAAACCACGACTTTTGTACATCTACCAACATATTATTTAAATAATTTATTTTCAACATTCGTGAGGTACTATTCTTTACCACACTTTCCAAAAACACGTCGACAATCGTGAGTCTATAAAAATTTCGTATCTACTCATACACTATTTTTTGTGGTATCGATGTACAATTACATTGATGCTTTATTTTACGAGGCGAGACCCGGGCCATCAAGCCCGCTTTTCCCTCTGACCACGCAAATTTCGCTACGCTCCTCTCACCAACTAGCGGAGAAAGCAGGTATTTCTTGGACGTCGAAACAGGCGATTTCAATTTGGCTGAGATGCGTCATTTAGGTTTGAGGATCTTATACATGCGAGTAAATCTACTAACATGGGACAGCCGTCTTTACTTCTCCTCCGATGGAAGGCGCACGAATCTTTGGCTTCGATCGGGTTTGAACCTGCCAACTTGGGTATAACGGTCCGATACGCTAACCGTTACACCATCGCCAATGTTTGGCTCCATGTCGTTGAATTCCCTTCTATTAGTATACTAGATTTACATTAAAGCGGTGTAGAAATAAATGTCTGTCAGAGTGATTGACGAGAGACCATCGCGGCCTTCGTTCCAAGGCCGTCGTGGCCTTGTGGAGACTGACGTCGCCTGACGGAGGGGTCCTCACGCGCCGCGCGGCTAATTTTAGACGCGCCAGCAGCGGTTGCACGGCTCCCGGATCCGCGGACCTCGTGGCGCTCGCGAAGACTGGAACTCCCTCGCTCCATGAAATGAGATTGCTGTGCGGGCGAGCGGGGAAGGAGGTCAGGCGGGCGGTCATTCCGACGGGAGACTTTCGGGCTAAGGTTTAAAGTTCTCTCGATCGGTCGGTCGGTCGATCGGAGCGTCAGTTAGATCGATCGACTGGTCAATATGATTGATCGGTCTCTCGGTGGGATTGATTTGTGGCGTCGAGGGTGTAACGGTTAGCGTACTGGACTGTTGTACCCAAGTTGGCGCCTTCAAACCCGATCGAAGCCGTGGATTTTTAAGGGCGAAAAAATCCTTCGTAGGCCTTCCTTGTGGAGGGAAAGTAAAGCCGGCTGTCCCATGTTCGTAGATTTACTTGCATGTAAAAGATCCTCAAGCCTAAATGACGCCTCTGAGCAAAATTCAAATCACCTGTTTCTCGCCCAAGAAATACCTCCTTTCTCTCCTAGTTGGTGAAAGGAGCGTAGCGAAATTTGCGTGGTCAGACGGAAGACCGGGCCTGATGGCCCGAGTCTCACCACGTAAAATATGGCAAATTCAATTCAATTGATCGGTCTCTCGGTGGGATTGATCGGTCTGTCAGTGGGATTGATCGGTCTGTCAGTGGGATTGATCGGTCTGTCAGTGGAATTGATCGGTCTGTCAGTGGGGTTGATCGATCTGTCAGTGGGAATGATCGATCTGTCAGTGGGAGTGATCGGTCGGTCTCTGGGAGTGATCGGTCGGTCTATGGAATCATTTGGTCAGTGAGATATATTAATCGGTCAGACACTCGGATCGGATCAGTTAGGCACACGTGCAATGCCGTCGGGCCGTTTGATCCGTCAGACGTTTCACGACCGAATCAATGTTATGTACCGGCGATTGGTCAGTGGACATTTGTATTTTATTGTTGCACAATTGTGAGATGGGACATAAGGCAGAGAAGGCTAGACATTGGCATGACATCCGCGGGATTCGTTACAGAAATTGTAATTTTCCAAAGCGCAAATCGTCCGTTAAAAGTCTGGCAGACTGAATAAATGTACAAACCTACCTACTGCCAGTCTTCGCAATTGGACCGTCTATCCAACCTGTTTAAAGATCATCCGACAAATCTCCAGTTCATCCGGCAGACCGAGCAGTCGACTGACATAATCTACCGACTGGTCTAGCAATCTACCGACTGGTCTAGGAATCTTCCGAGCGGTGCACTAACTGATGTCGCTCCTGAACCTCTGACCAACCTTTTCACTGGCCCGTGAAACGTCCATTGACCAATCGTTTGAGATAGTGCGGTCTTCGTGGTGCCTAGTTTAATTGAAATTCCGATTGTCCGACGTCGAGCGTTTGCGTTCGGTAGCCTTGATTCGTTCACACACGTGCTAGTAAATTCAAAAGGGCCTTTTCAACGCCAACGACCTCCCCAAAGACAGCGTTTGAATACACCGACTGCCGCCCGATATTCTGTTGGTTACATTTCCCCGAAATCAGCTGGAGGATCAAGGCCATCTGCAATGCATGTAGATGGTCTTAAGCGTGCTACACGCAATTGTTTAAAAAATGGTGCAATGACATTATGTGAATATTAGGGCCATTTTTGGTGCAACATTCCATTGTTTTTCCGGATGAAATAAGTCGAACGATTTCGCTCGCAGACGTTTGGTAGAGAACGACCGATATTTCGTCTGCACGTGACTGTCGCCATAGGCTTGATCTCCACTAGTGATTTCTTGTCCTGCGATTTTCCAATAATAAATATAGAACTAGAAAAAATAAATTGAACTCATTGTTTCTAATCCATGTGTACACACTTGCGTCTAAACAATCACGATGATTAAAAAGTTGCAACATGTCCTATGTTTCTAAGACGAGACTGTCGGATTTCGGAATGGATGGCATGAACAGGCATTGACAAGCATCCAGTTGCGAGAGTTCAGTCGCAATTCTGTAGACTTCTTGTGCTGCTTTGTTCGTTTTCTTACCCAATTTTCCCGCTGTTTTTGCTTTTCTAAAATGTCCGACAATTCGTCAAAACTACTTTTTGGCATACTGGACAAACTCCTCAGGTTTCTCGTATAAATCTTGAAACAATATACCCTTTCAATAATCATTGACTTACGATTGGATGAACTCAGTAATGTTGTTTGCGTCGTTTATTTCTCGCTTGAAGCCAAAGAGCGCTCACACAAGACGTTTGAATGATACTCATTGAGAAACCGTTTTAATTTAACGATTTATTTATACTAGTCGCCGCCACTAGAATGCGCTAGTGGAGGCGTAGTCTTAGTCTTACTTAACCGCACGCTCGCCCTCCAACAGTACGCGGCTGACCGGATCTTCTCTCCCCCCAACCGCTCCCACCCCGCCCCCCTCCGTCTTCACCGTGCAGTTCTAATTATAGCCGGCGGCGCTCGCAAACGTCCAGAGAAGATGCACAGCCGCCACGAGTGGATAAGGATGAGTTGTGGTTCTCGGAAACTCTGGTTCCGAATACTTTTCCCTTCGACAAAAAGGCAGCTTCGAGTAGTATGAATTGAATTAATGTCTTATTTTACGTGGCGAGACTCGGGTCATCAGGCCCGCTCTTCCGTTGACCACGCAAATTTCGTCACCAACTAGCAGAGAAAGGAGATAAATCTTAGGCGACGAAACATGCTATTTGAACTTAGCTCAGAGGCGTCATTTAGGCTTGAGGATCTTTTGCATGCAGTAAATCTACTAACATGGGACAGCCGGCTTTACTTCCCCTCCGAAGGAAGGCGTACGAAGGATTTCCGACGGCTTCGATCGGGTGTGAACTCGCCAACTTGGTTATATCAGTCCGTTACGCTAACAATTACACCATCGCCGCATGCAATGTAGTTTTCTTTGATTCACAAAGCTTATAGTGCGGTTTTTTATAACTGCCACTCAAGGCCCTACTTCACGATGGAATTATATCGGTGTGTTTCTCGTCTTTCTCAGTCGTGCCGATACCCGTCGCTTGGTCGCGACCGTATCCAGCACTGCTAGACGGTCGCGATCATGCGACATCTAGCGGCACGACCGAGAAAGACGCGAAAAACGACGTGACATCCACTAGAGCCTTGAGAGGCGGAGTTATAAAAACCGCACTATAAAATATGAAGCTTGGCTGCCAAGTAGTAGAACGTTAGGAGCATGAGGCCCTGAATGATTGTTCTTTGTTTGGTGTCGTAGTGAAGCGACGAGAATGGTGAAATCGTTATGTAGTGAACCGAACAACCTGCGACCTTCCCTTCCATCCTTCACTCAAGGTTCAACCCTGTCCGGTCCACCAATCGAAACCAAGGAGATATCATTCGAAGAGTCTCGGTCTCCTGGTAGAGAATTCTTTATTGCTTTGCGGATCCATCTAAAATATTCTAACAAATATCTCCAAAGCTTGCTTGTTTTTTTACTTTTTAGGCAAATAATAAGCGTTTGGGATGCATTCTGTATTTGATTAGCTTGTACCTGAAGTTTTTCCGTTCATCGTTCCAAATCTCTAACGTAGTTTTGGTACTACGATATTACTCGTATATTATAAATACGATATTAAATTTAAAATAATATTTGTTCTCCAATAAGCTCAAGTTAGCTGACCATGGTTACTTTCACGTTATTATTTTTATTTGTACTACGTAAGTTCATATTAAAAAGCAAGAATTTAAAAACTGTAACTATGTTGTCGGGTTTCATTCAGCAGTTATAACTATCGTCATTGTCATGAACCATGTCCAAATGATGCACGTAAAGCCGAAAAGGTATTGTAGTATTCCACAGCGTTTCAGATATGCAAAAGCCTTAAAACTCGCAAAAACTTTTTTTTTCTAAAATTGATCCAGAATATACTGTAAAGATACGGCTAGAAACGAAGTGAATCAATTCTTTTCGAGAGGAATCGAATTTGATTACCTCAGAAGATGGCTTGAAACGCGCACTTAACACTGCCATTGATCTTTTTCGGTAATAAATTACAAAATTAGGTTCAGTTATCGTCAATCGGATGTATCAAATCATAACGTTTCATTTGCAATTACCGGAAAGAGAACATGGTAATTCACAGCATTATTTCAATGTTCTCGTAGGAGCATCAAAAACACGCGATTGGCAAGAATTATTTCAGAATAACTTACAGGGAAATAGTCAATCGATTTATCTTGTCGAGGGAAATCCAATGAGTTATTGAAAACATGTAGGTGCTGTGCTGTGCATATTTCTGATAAATCAAATTGGAAAGATCATTGTCGGTATTTAGCATGTCGAAATAATTTGCTTTTATTTGGCGATCGTTAGCAAACGTGAACTGTGTTTGTTGATCTCCCTATTTTGTCGTTTTGCCATTTGGGAAAACTTGATATGAAACCAAATTAATTTTTTTGCCGGAATCAAGAATAACAAAAATTTTTAATCTTCTTGTTTGTCAAATATTCTTCTTCTTCCTATAGAATGCCGAAGGGTTCTTCTTTCTGTAGAATGTCGCAATGGACATTTGTACGTGTAGATATAGAGATCGCAAATGATGATAATTACTTTAATTGCAAAAGTGTAGAGAAATTGCGTAAAGATTAGGTGACGAATTATGAACTAGACCTGGTGATACGCTCTGTAGATAAACGGTCTAATAAAACAAGGGAAAATGGTTATACACTGTTCAATAATGAACATACGTGCGGAATTGTCATCCCAATAACGAATCAAAAATTACTAAAATATTTAATGCGTAAACTAAGAAAGAATAAGTTTCCTCTTAAAAATGAAAAAAAGAAGTTCATCGTATAGTAGATATTGAGAATGTAAGATATTGTAATTATTTTGTGCGTATTTAATATTAAAGTGGTTGCTGCGCTATTTACACGCCTGGATTGTGTCATGTGCGTTTCCTAATGCGATTGCAGTATCGATCCACGCTGACCCGCATGCACCTGTGTAATTTATCTCAATAGATCGCATCCTACAGTAGACAGACACGCACACACACCTGCACGCACGCTCACTAAGAAATGACATGCATGTTCACACACAAGCTAACCTTTGATGAGTTGTGAAACTATAGTCAATAGATGAACTTACCCCATTTCCTCCTGCGAGTAAAATACGTTTTAATTGAGTTCATAAGTGCAGCCAGGACAGGACTAGAAGTTTTGGATCGTGATATTACGTTTAATAAAATGAGTGACAAGTAACGAACCTTTACCTAGAGTGTGAACTTCGTATGCACGTTCATAATTATGGATGTGGAAATAACCTTAATTACAAGCGTTTGATACATAATTATGAGGAAAAACAGGTAAAAATTTGTGCGAGTGTATGTGTAAGGGAGAGAAAGAGACAAAGAGAAAGGGAGACAAAGAGAAAGGGAGACAAAGAGAAAGAGAGAGACAAAGAGAAAGAGAGAGACAAAGAGAAAGAGAGAGACAAAGAGAAAGAGAGAGAGAAAATTACGTCCTTTAAGTGATATACCCGAACGAGCCAAAATCAACATATGCAAAAGTTATTTAATATCACTTTCGCAATTAAACTCGTAGATAACTACCTTTTAATCAATGATCCATGGAAATAATATCTGACAAACATGATATTTTGAAATGCACTTTTCTTGATTTCGGGAAAAAATATGAAATTGGTTTCATGTAAACTTTCCCCAATTGGCAATGTGACAAAATAATAGTCAGATTCACATCACAATTCAAGTTTTTCAACAATCGAGAGATGAATACAATTCATTTTGACACGTTACGTACCAACTATACTAATTTCGTTTAGCAGAAATGTGCGTTAAAATAATTTCCCAAATGAATTCATCGTGAACACTTAAATTGAATGTTTTTTGAGAGTCCGAATGTGTTTGAGAAGTACTTACTTTACTCACAAATGAGTGAGCAACGATTGACCACAGAGTCAATTCAGTGAAGTGGCACATTACATCATGTGTTCGACATTCCACTTTCCCTTAACCAGATTAGGTTACATTTTGCACGATCCTTTCTACTACCATGGAAATCGATGATGATTTAAAAAATTATTCTGAGTTATATAACCATCACTCGGGTCGCATTATGAAAAAGTAAGTATGAGACATGGAAAATCAATTACAAGTGGACATTGACGTCCATTGCTTTTCAAAGGACACAGGTCAAATTTACACTTGCTTTGTTGAGAAATATTGAGTGCACACTCTGTACCAACACAACTCCGTTACATTTGATTCGATTGGCTTGTTGCCACGTTTCCAATCACTGAAATAAGTACTCAATTCACTTTTATAAAGGACGATTTATGAAATAACGATCTATTAAAATTATCACTTCTTTTAAATCATATATATTTGCTTGAAAAACTTTTTTATCCTTTTAGTGTTGATCATGAATTTAATACTAAATAAACTTTATTATACGCGAAGGTTTTCTTGTGCTCCGAAATTCCAACCAACCTCTCTTTTACGTAGTAAAATCATGAATAAAAGATTGTAACGAGTGTAGTTGAGACTTGATGATAGTACATTTTGGATTCTCTGTAACAGAAACTGTGAATGTCAGAAATCGAGCTACAGATTTTATTTTATGGTACTCACGTCGAATTATGAGCCAATAGTAAGAACGTTGTATCTGCATTGTCGTTTACCAACGGTTTAGTTCCGAGAGTAACGGATTTTCGTCACTAGCTGCGTAGTTACACCGGCTGCTCTTATCGGTAGTTTTCAGTAGTATCTCCGATCAATATCAGACGAATGCCAGAGCAGTACCCTAACGGGCCACTGACCGCGCGCGATCTTTCCTTCCTTTTCCTTGTACCCTCATCCCCTACACACACACAAAATGCACTTGCAAACAGTACTTGTAAATTGACGTATCGGTTGGCGTCGGATCTCACTCTATATCGGGGAAGAATCACCTCCACCTTCCGAAGTATAATATGCACTTCACTTATGGGATTACTGGCATAAGTAGGCAATGCGCCCGAAAACTGTAAATATTCACTGCTTCACTTGCCATGCATCTCCCGAAACGCGAGTTCGTTTGGGAAACGGAGGACGTGTTGGAGACTTTTTGCACAACCTGAACCACGTGACTATACCACTTTGCAGCTTTTGCGCATGCGCCAACTCGAACTCGATCTCGAAGTGGTAGCAGAGTTATTCCATCGGAGCACGAATTACATCGAATACTAATCGATAGTCATGCTTTACGGAATTTGTTCCCAACTGTGACAGCGAAACGGAAATGTCCGTATTCTGTTCATGCCCATGACTTCCACACTCCCAATATCATCTTGATGGCATTAATCTGATATATATATATATATATATATATA
>BOPP01000167.1:2393959-2464526 GCA_017312745.1 Gryllus bimaculatus
TATATATATATATACAAAACATACGACCGTGGTCATTTTCGATATAAGAGGTTTTTCGACAACTCCTTTTCCAACTTCACCCGTTACCGATCACGTGATACTGTACACTCAACCCCGCAACAACTCTCTATTGCACTTGTATCGAATGCTAATCGATACTCTGTCATGCTATACGGAATTTGTTCCAACTCTGGCGGTGAGGAAGATATTTCTATATTCGTTATGTTGGTGGCATTATCTGTAAGCAATTATATACGATATCGGTTATATTTATTTTACAATATAATTATTTAGTAGTATACGCGTCGAACAAATGTGAACGAAGAGGACGTGGCACGTTGGAAATTAAGCACACACTCTGCCGTCATAGTTTGGAACTTCATTTTCTACTTAAACACGGCTCCACGCATTCGGCACGTGCCGAGTAGCGAGCGGCAGTTTGCCCTATCCCGACCAGTTGATGTGCTCGGCGAATGTTCACTTCCTTTGACTTGTCCAAAAGACCGACATTCGATGGGTAGGGCAAATACCGAATGTTCGTCGCTCGGTAAATAGCAAGCGTTCCATCCACAATGCGAGGGATTCGGAGAGCGGGCGCTTGCTACTCACCGAATACCGAATGTGTGCCGTTAAAGGCGGCTCCACACATGCGGCATTCGGCGAATCCCGAGCAACCGCTCGCCGAATCCCGAGTAATGTGGTCGGGTTGCTTGCGATTCACCGTGCGCCGAACACTCGGTATTCGCCCTACCAACCGCGTGCCGATCTTTAGGACACGTCAAAGGGAGCGAACATTCGCCGAACGCATCCGCTGTTTGGAATTGGGCGAAATGTCGCTCGCAAGTTGGCGAATGCCGAATGTGTGGAGCCGCCGTTTCAGGCGAGCACGGAATGTCCGTCGCTCGGCAAATAACAAGCAACCGATCCACACTATTCGGCGTGCTGTCGGTCGTTACTCGCCAAATACCGAATGTGTGGAGCCGCCTTTTACGCCGAGCACGGAATGTCCGGCAAAGAACGAGCAACATATCCACTCTACTCGCTATTCGGCGAGCTGTCGGACGCTACTCGCCGAATACCGAATGTGTGGAGCCACCTTTAAACGGTCGAGCGATAACCACTTTCCCGTCTTCCCCCCGCTGCCGGTCACGTGACAGCAGTCCGCTCCGCTTCGCAACAAGTTCCTTTGGCACCTACCTTGCAAACTCGCCCGCCCGCACGCGCTCTGCCGGCGCCGCAGTTCAGCGCCCCGACGCTCGCCCCGCGGCGCGGCCGACTGGCGCCAACCACGACGGCGACGCGGCGCTCGCTTTCGCCGCCCCACCCCCCCCGAGCGCCCCGCGGGGCTGGCGTGTCCCTCTCTCTCTTCCCCTCCTCCCTCCCGCCCGCCTCCACACCCTCCACCGGAGTCTCCCTCCGACACGCACGACTTGGGGTAGGGGAGGGGAGGGGGGAACGAGACACGCAAGCCAGCCCCGAGCCAGCGACGGGCATTGTTGACACTAGATTCTCGCCTGCCCTTTTTTTTCTGGAGCTCGCGGTGTTCTGTTTCGGTTGTTTTTGCGGCTTCTTTTGTTGGTGATGGGCGTCATTGTCAACTGGGCTTGTTGGAAATGTCGAAAGTGTATAAGAAATAGGACTTTCGTCGAAATTCCGTGTGATTAATTAGTGAAAATTCATTAGATTTGGATAATGTTATCCTGTGTTATTGGCACTAGATTCTCGCTTGATTTTTTTTTTTTTTTTGCTCTCGCTCGTTTTGTGTTTTGATTTTTTTTTTTTCGTTTTCTTTTGTTGCTGATGGGCTTCATTGTGAAGTGGGCTAGCTGAAAACGTCAAATGTTTATTAAAAAGCAACATTTTGTAATAAAATATAATTAATTATTGGAAATCTTATTTGCTTTTAACAATATTAACTTGTGACGTTAATTATGACACTGGATTCTCCCTGTTTTTTCTAGCTCGTGTTTTTTTTGTTTTGGTGGTTTTTCGGCTCCTTTTGTTGCTGATGTGCGACATTGTCAGCTAGGTAGTTGGAAGTGTCGAAAGTTTAATTAGAAAATACGTAGAAAATTAATGTACGAAGTAGAATTTCATTAGTTTTGGAGAATGTAAACTTACTTTGATACGTGATTCTCTCTTGCCTTTTGTTTTGCTATAGCTTGTGGTGGTATAGCATCTTGTTTTGGTTGGTTTTTCGGCTTTCTTTGTTGCTGATGGCTGTCAATGTGAACTGGGCAAGTTGGAAATGTCGAAAGTCTATAATAATTTATACTTTCGTAGAAAATTAATGTAATTAATTAGTATAAATTCATTAGTTTTAAAAAATGTTAACTTGCTTTGTTGACACAAGAATCTCGCTCTTTTTTCTTCTCATGGTTTCTTGTTTGGTTTGTTGTCTTTTTCTGCTATTTTTGTTGTTGATGCGCGTAATGGTTAACTGGGCTAGCTGGAAACTTCTAAAGTTCATTAAAACATTGTATCGTGATAAAATAATGAAATTAGTGGAAATCTCGCTTGTTTTGGAGCGTGTTAACGTATGATATGCGTAGTTGAACTGAAATTCTTACTTCCTTTTTCTACTTTACTGTTTCTTGTTTCGATTGAATTTTGTTCTTGTTTTTGATATGTTTGCTCGTCATTGTAAACAAGACTAACTGGTACCGTCTAAAATATATTTTAAAAAAATGTTTCGTGGATAAATAATGCAATTAATTACTGCTAGTAAATTTTCGAATCGTCTTGAAACAATCGCCTTGTGCTTTGAGGATTTTGTTTGTGAGGGGTGGTTCTGCATCGATGTAAACTGATTTTGCCTGATTTTTCTGGCTTTATTTGCTTGAAAAAAGACTCTATATTTTTACTTCGTAAACAAAAATATCTTCTGAAGAGAAACTGATGGGGAATTAGTCGAAATATAATTTATAATCAGCTGACGTACGGTGTTTATTATGGCCACAACATTCGTTTCGTTTTTGTTTTTTTTTCCTCCGGCGTGAACTGGACTTGCTGAAAGTTTCAAACGACGCTAATAACTAAGATGAACTTCGAAATTTTAAAATTAAAAATTTTAAATTAAAAAAAATTAAAAATTATAAGCGAAAATAAGGAAACTCGAATTTTGTAACCCACGTGAACCAACGTCTGTGCTTTGCACCACATTGTTTGTGAGCGTGTGTGTGTGTGTGTCATTGTAATGCTTTCGGTTTCTATCCATATTTCTGATGCCCTTCCTGCCACTGCTACGACATAAACGTAATATCTCGATGTTTCTTCTGACACTTCGATCGGACCAACGTTCCAGGTTTATGAGTTAATCTCTTCGGCAAAAAACGGAGCTTCTTCTAAGAAAAAAAATAATTTAATTAATTTGGAGAAATATAATTTGAATGCTCTCGGGTGCTTTCTTGTGTGTGTGTGTGTGTGTTTTCCGTGACGCAAGTTCGCTGCGCGAACTGGAGGTTTTTAGCTGGAAATTTCATCATATACCTTTATTCTGAGAAACGACTCGTTTATCCCTCGTTGAGAAAAAAAAGCACTGTTTGTTTCAATAAAATAGTGTAATTAATTAGTAAAAACCTACTTAAGAGAGTGCCCACTTTTAAAGGATACATTTCCTTTGTTGAGAAAATGATTTTTATCCTTTCTCCTTCGTACGCTTCTTGTATTTTAAACTTCTTTGCGTCGTCAAGAACTTACCTAGTTGGAAATTTCATATAATTCTCTCTACTATGAGAAACTGTCAAAATTTATATACCTGAGAAAAATAATAAAGGTTGGTTGCATGGGCCATAATAAGTGGAAAATAACCTAACTATTTAGTTGTTTCCCTATGTTTCAGAATTATTTATTTCTATCATCACGGTTAATTCATATAAAATACAATAACAAACGATGATTGAAGAATTAAACACACAAGACCTTGTGTCACAAATGACGCATACAGAGAAGAAGCGTTTGGACGCTGAATTCGAATGAAATGCAAATCGCAATATGGTAAGAACACGCTAATGACCTGCCTTGTTAAACATATGCACCTGGGTCAATAATGATCCCAAACATATTCGAAGAGTTATTCAAGGTTGATCGGAATTTGAATGAATTTGTTAAGACAACGACATGTAAAATATTATTTGCGTCTGGGGTCACGAATGACCCCAAGCACAGAAGAAACGATATTCAAGTCTGGGCGCCGAATTTGAGAAAAAAACGTCGCATTGTGGTAAAAGTACACTATTGACATGCCAAGCTAAACAATACATTCGCCTGGGGTCACGAATGACCCGGGCAGAGAAGAAGAGATATTCAAGGTCGAGCGCCGAGTTGAGTGAAATGCGTCTCATTCTAGTAAGAGTACGCTATTGACAAGCTCTGCTAAACATTTTATTCGCCAGGGGTCACGAATGACCCCAAGCACAGAAGAAGCGATATTCAAGTCTGGGCGCCGAATTTGAGAGAAAAACGTCGCATTGTGGTAAGAGTACGCTATTGACATGCTCTGCTAAACATTTTATTCGCCAGGGGTCACGAATGACCCTATGCAGAGAAGAAGCGATATTCAAGTTTGGGCGCCGAATTTGAGTGATGTGCGTCGCAATGTGGTAAGAGTACGCTATTGGCTTGCGCTGCTAAACATTATATGCACCTGGGGTCACGAATGACCCCATGAAGAGGAAAAGCGATATTCAAGTTTAGGCAACGAATTTGAGTGAAATAGGTCCCATTGTGGAAAAACACTATTGACATTTCAAGTTAAACAATATATTCGCCTGGGGTCACGAAAGACCCGAAGCAGAGAAGAACAAGTTTGGGCGGCGATTCAAGTTTGGGCGGCGATTTGAGTGAAATCCTACTCATTGAGGCGAGAGTACGTTATTGACATGCCAAACTAAACAATATACGCGCCTGGGGTCACGAATGACCCCAAGCAGGGAAGAAGTGATACTCAAGTTTAGGCAATGAATTTGAGTGAAACGTGTCACATTGTGGTAAGAGTACGCTATTGACATGCTCTGCTAAACATTTTATACGCCAGGGGTCACGAATGAACCTATGCAGAGAAGAAGCGATATTCAAGTTTGGGCGCCGAATTTGAGTGATGTGCGTCGCAATGTGGTAAGAGTACGCTATTGGCATGCCCTGCTAAACATTATATGCACCTGGGGTCACAAATGACCCATGCAGAGAAAAAGCGATATTCAAATTTGGGCGCCGAATGTGACTGAAGTGCATCGCAATGTGGTAAGAGTAGGCTATTGTCATGCCCCGCTAAACATATGCACCTGGGGTCACGAATGACCCAAGCAGAGAAGAAGCGATAATCCAATTTGGGAGCCGAATTTGAGTGAAATACGACGCAACGTGGTAAAAGTACGCTTTTGACATGCTCTGCTAAACATTATATGCACCTAGGGTCACGGACGACCCCATGCAGAGAAAAAGCGATGTTTAAGGTTGAGCGCCGATTTTGAGTGAAATGCGACGCAATGTGACAACAGTACACTAGTGACATGCCCTGCTAAACATATGCGTCTTGGGTCACGAATGACCCCATGAAGAGAAAAAGCGATATTCAAGTTTGGGCGGCGAATTTGACTGAAGTGCGTCGCAATGTGGTAATACTACGCAATTGACATGCTCTGCTAAACATATGCGCCTGGGGTCACGAATGACCCTATGCACAGAAGAAGCGATATTCAAGTCTGGCCGCCGAATTTGAGTTAAATGCGTCGCATTTTGGTAAGAGTATGCTATTGACATGCCAAGCTAATCAATATATTCATCTGGGGTCACGAATGACCCCATGCAGAGAAGCGATATTCAAGTTTGGGCGCCGAATTTTAGTGAAATGCGTCTCATTGTGGTATGAGTACGCTATTGACATGCCAAGCTAAACAATGTACGTGCCTAGGGTCACGAATGACCCCAAGCAGTGAAAAAGAGATACTCAAGTTAAGCAACGAATTTGAGTGAAATACGTCCCATTGTAATAAGAGAACGCTATTGACATCCTCTGTTAAACATTTTATTCGCCTTGGGTCACGAATGACCCTATGCAGAGAAAAGGCGATATTCAACTTTTTGCGCCGATTTTGAGTGATGTGCGTCGCAATGTGCAAAGAGTACGCTATTGACATGCCCTACTAAACATTTTATCCGCCTGGGATCACGAAAGATCCAGAGAAGAAGCGATATTCAACTTTGGGCTCCGAATTTGAGTGAAATGCGACGCGATGTGGTAAGAGTGTGCTATTGACATGCTCTGCTAAACATTATATGCGCCTGGGGTCACGAACGACCCAAGCAGAGAAGAAGCGATAATCCAGTTAGGGCGCCGAATTTGAGTGAAATGCGACGCAATGTGGTAAGAGTACGCTATTGGCATGCTCTGCAAAACATTATATCCGCCTGGGGTCACGAATGACCCCAAGCAGAGAAGAAGCTATATTCCAATTTGGGCGCCGAATTTGAGTGAAATGCGACGCATTGTGGTAAGAGTACGCTAGTGACATGCCCTGCTAAACATGTGCTTCTTGGGTCACGAATGACCCCATGCAGAGAAGAAGCTATATTCAAGGTTGGTCGCCGAATATGATTGAAATGCGACGCAATGTGGTAAGAGTACGCTATTGACATGCCCTGCTAAACATTATATGCGCCTGCGGTCAAGAATGACCCCATGCAGAGAAAAAGCGATATTCGTGTTTGGGCGCCGAATATGAGTGAAATGCGACGCAATGTGGTAAGAGTGCGCTATTGACATGCTCTGCTAAACATTATATTCGCCTGGGGTCACGAATGACCCCAAGCAGAGAAGAAGCGATATTCCAGTTTGGTCGCCGAATTTGAGTGAAATGCGACGCATTGTGGTAAGAGTACGCTATTGACCTGCCCCGAGCGAGCCGAGCGCGTATTGATCGCGCGAGGGCATCGAGTGCAGTCGCAGGTCCCTCGGCGCCATTCGATCCGCCCGGCCCCTGCGACGCCACGCCGCGTTCAGGTTCGATGGCTCCTCCAAGGGCCGATGCACTCGCGGACGCCGGGTCGGCGGCGCTCGCCTCCTGCCTGTCACCCTCACCTCTTTCTTTCCCGTCCCCCCCCCTCTCTCTCTCTCTCTCTCTCTTCGCCTCCATTCTATTTCTTCCTTATTCTTCTCCCCCTCTCTTTCTTCCTTTCCGTGCCTCTCTCTTTTCTTCCCCCTTCCTCTTTTTTCCTCCTTTCGCTCCCTTCCGTGTTCATCCACTCCATCTCTCTTCCCCTTCCTGTCAATCCTCCCTCACTCTCTCTCCCCTCCCCCGTGTCCAACCGTTTACTGTCTCTATTTTCTCTCCCCTTCCCTTCCTCTCACCCTTCACTCCCCCATCCACCCTCTCACTGTCTGCCTCCCCTCCCCATTCCTTCCTCTCTCTCCCTTAACTCCGTCATCCACCCTCTCACTATGACTCCTTCCCCTCCCCGTTCCGTCCTCCCCTTCCCTTCACACCACTCTCCGCTTCGCTTTGTGCAGCGCGCGATGACTTTTTCAGCGCGCCAGTCCCCGTTACGCAACAGGCTGCTCCGGCGAAGCATAGCGGAAGGGGTTGGGTCGAAGTGGGGGTGAGGCGAGGCGAGGAGATGGTGGGACAGTGGTCAGCAATGGAGTATGTGGGTGGAGGGATGGGAGATGAGAAGGGGATGCTGGAATGAATCTTCGTATCTTTCGGGCATCAAAGTACTTCGAATCTTCGATCAATTTGAACGTTCAAATCATTTGATTGTTCATATCATTTGAATGTTCGAGTAGTTTGAATGTTCGAGTAGTTTGAATGTTCGAGTAGTTTGAATGTTCGAGTAGTTTGAGTGTTCGAGTAGTTTGAATGTTCGAGTTATTTGGTTGTTCGAGTTATTTGGTTGTTCGAGTAGTTTGAATGTTCGAGTTATTTGGTTGTTCGAGTAATTGGGATATTTTTTAACCTTTTCAATCTTTGAATTTTTCATTTCTGAGATTGTAATATTCGGCACATTTTAGACATTAAAAAATTCAAACGACCCTTATCTATACACTGGCACGAATATGTGTCGAAATCTTCGAATTATTCCATTACACAAAAATAAATACAGTATCTGATAGAATGGCTTCCTATAGCTCCTGTATTCATGTTAGTCAGGCACTGTGTTTGCATGCCCAGCTGTGAATTTCCCACGAAGCGTGATGAACGTTGTGTAATGTAACGAGCTAGGGTTGTGTTAATGGGAAGGACTATTTAAAGGAGATTTGGAAAGGAACGTAGTAAATAATTCACGAGATGGCTAGTAGATGTCGTGAAATGAGTGCGAAACAACGAATAGTTAAGCAAAAGGTCGTGTAAAGTAAATAGCTAAGTTTCAGTATCATTGCATACTGGTATATCAGTATACAGTATCATTGCAACCTTGATACTGTTGTGCTCTTAAGTATTTGGAAATTGAAACCTTGGATTCGTTAAAGTGCCGGTATCAAATAATACTCTTCTTCGATACTCTTTATCCTAGAAGAAGAATTAAGGCTTGACGAGGCCAGTATGTCCGCGAGTGGTCTTGTTTGTGGACTCGCTTGACTACGGTTGTCTGGAGAGAAAATAGAATATTGACATTATTGAATAATTAATATAGTAACGGGTCAGACGATCCATGTTTCAGTCGCATTACTTCCTGGTTCTAGGTTGTGTTTCATTTATATTGTTCAATTACAACTACCGGAGTAATATATAGACGATACTATAAGGTAACTATCATATTTTACTTTAAGTGCATTAACGAGAAAAAATAGAAAACGTGTGTAGAATAAAGCATAGTGTGTGCGGTGTAGTATATAATTTCTATAGTTTTCTACACATTCATGGGGTAGCTTCTGCTCAACTTTTTCCATTACAAGTCGTAAGGTTTTGGGAAATATTCAAAGGGTCATATCTCCTAAACCAATGAACATACAAGCGAGATTTGTTGTATATTTGAAAAAACAATATTGTACATTTATATGAAGTTCCAACTTTTACGTTTGCATTAATAGTTTTAAATATTTTTAATATACATACCATAAGAAATTGAGTTAAAATAAGGTTAGCATGTTTATTTTAATTACATTCTTACAAATTCTATGAATATTAGAACAAATTAGATTACATTAGCGCCTATTGCAACAACGAATAAAACTTACTTTTTATTCACAATTCAGTACAACAATAGGCTTCGGCGTGGTAATTTGGAAGAGGGCTCCTTAGGCTTCACTGCAGAGGGCTTGCACATCCGTGTGTTCCAAAGTTATTTAATACCACTTAAACGACAGCAAACATAATCTAGCGGTGTGTCTAGGTACTTTATTGATGCAGGAACCTCTATGAACAGTCAGTGAACGATAAATGGTTCGATAGAAGTAGATAAATAGTACGAATTGCGCTCCCGTGGTTCCTAAGGGGTCATAATTTAAGGCGACCTGTCGGTGCCTGTAGGTTCTACAGGCAGCGACCTGAATGAGCTAATTTTGTTACTAAAGTATATTATTAGCATAATATTTTTATTAGAATATTGTGAATAACTACTAACTTGACATTTTAAAAATATATCGCGTGCAAATTGTTAATTTCTGCAAATTTAAAAAAAAATATCTTCAATACAAAACCTCTGCGAAGGTACAAATTTATTTATTTGTTTATTTATTTACTTATTTATTTATTTTCTTACTTACTCACTCACTCACTTATTTACTTCAAAAACAGTTTAAAAACTGTGTGTAACGTAACTGTGCTATAAGGAGAAGTTAACTTGAAGTTGCATTTATTTCCTTTGATGTCCCGTCCAAAATTTTACTTGTCCCGAGCCATCCATGATGGAGAGGGTTAGCAATGTTGGGACGAGTGGGGAATACAGTTTAGTCGCGGTGATCCGCGCCTCGCTTTTCCGAGATTCTGTGCTATTCGATATGGTCTGATATCCGCCAAGTCACGAAAGAAGCGGCGATAATCAAGAGCTAGCTGTTGACGGGGTGGCGACACTGCGTCGGAGCTCACGTGTGCTGTGATTGGTGCCAGTGTGTGTCTACTACATTGTTGTGACATGTTCGCGCTCGTATATGTATCTGTAATTGTAATAGTATCTGCACATTCAATTTTACTTCGTTATACATGGTAGTTGAAAATTTCATTACGTGTTGTTGTTTTTCGTGTAATCCGATTTTTTTGTAATCTGAGGTACCATCAGACCCAATGTCCTCGGATTATCTACTGTATTTTGTTTGTATGTCAGCGATAGGGAATTGTATATATTTGTATTGTTCTCGTCGGGATGGGGTACCTTGTCGTTGAAATAAGTTTAAACATTTTTTTAAATTTGTTTGCCGTGCTTTCTCCGATCAAAAACGGGCAAAGACAGGAACAGTGTTCTATCAAACGGGCCACGGATCACGCCCATCTTTCCTTCATCTTCTTTGTCTTATCTTTCCCTCACTTAACCACACATCCGCTTACATACATTACAATTCCACACATACGTAGAGACCGGTCGGGAGCTTAGAGCTTATCCCGGCGGGGGCGGTGTCCCGATGGTGGGAGATACCTGGTTGGGGAAACCTCCGCTAACACACTGTATGTCAGCGCCGGATCTCACAATCCAGCGGAGGAACATCGGCGCATCTCCTCCGATGAAACGTATACTACACTTACGGGACTAATGACCTTAGCAGTTGACGCGCCCGGAATCACTGATGAAGCAATCAAGACTAGCGGAGGAAATGATGTCGGAGTGGGGGGGGGCCCGTTGGGAAATGTCGGGGTTGTGCCCCCATGCGGACAACAAAGCAGGTCGAGCCCCCCCCCCCTGTGCGGCACGGGCCGAAGAGTAACATTGATGTTTAGGTACGGCCGGGGTGGGGCGTGGAGCGCGGGTGGAGCGGGGCGGGAAGGGGCGGGGCGCGTGAAACGGGACAGAGCGAGGTGGGGCGAGGAGGGCGGGAGGGCGGGCGCGCAAGCGGGGGCAGGGCTGTGGCGGGTCGCGAGAATCGATACGTCGCGACACAGCAAACAGGGAGGGCGTACCACAAGGTTTCGAGGAGAAGCCAGCTCATCAGACCTCTCGTGTGATGTTAAACTCTTAATTTTGTTGTTCTTAAAAATATTTTGAACTTTTGTTTGTTAAAAAAAGTTCCTGGTGACTTAAAAAAAATATTTGCTTGGAAGGAATTTTAGGAAATTGTGTTGGCAGACTGATGGTGTCATCTTTTCATTCCAGTTGTGTTTGCAGTATTTTCCTGGATGGTAACTGTACTGGTTAACTCATCATCATCATCGGTGCAAGTTCAGTTACGTTCGCTATTTACAGCTGCTATGAATTACGTCGCCAACAGTTACTGTACAATTTTTTTAATTGAGTCAAATGCAAATTTGAACCCAAATTCAAACGGTGCCAATTCTAGTTACAAAGCCAGAAAAAACGTTTTGAAATAGGAATAAGGGTTGTGGTTTTTAAATAAAATGTTCGTGAATACATTTATTTCAGTCTTGTTCGTGGTAAGGATACAAAATCAGACGTTTATAAATAATATTTCGTAGTTGTTGTCTCACAATTATCAATTATTTCACAATGAAAACTTGGTCTTTGGCTGAGTGCATATCCCTAATTCAAACATTACAGGCAATATAGTTTGAATTATAGTTTAGGATTAGGTATTTGCTAAATTTAATGCCATCTGTGAACTATTACGATTCTCAAAAACATAAATGAGACATTGCCTATTTATTAAAAAGCAGAAGACTGTCTGAGAAGAGCCTACACCCATATATTAGATATAATTAAATGAACTCCTATGACATCCTGGCACACTTGCATAATGCATGATTAAGTCATTGGTTTGGCATAATTCCCTGATTGCTTTTTCTCCGTTTCTTCGCATTTAGAACCTGTAACTAAAAAAATACATATCTTTTTTTAGTTTTTACGATAATTTAAAAGACTTAAATTGTCATCGCCATGAGTGACATATAATATCGCCATTATTCAGATAAACCGAACAAAGAGGACATATAAAATCGCATTACTTTCCAGTGTAAATACTTCGAAAAGTTAAACCGAAATAGGGTTATCGGGACAATTGGATGTAAAATAAATATTCAGAATTTATTTTAAAGTATAATAATAAACTTAAAAATAATATATCATTTTCTATATTCCAAAATGTTAGAATATTGAAATTTCAAAAAATAAGAAATGGACACAAGAAAAACATTCACAAATTATCTTCGGAGAATCAAAGCGACGTAAAGAGTAGCGACCTTTCGAGACAGTTGGGTGAAAGATTAAAATTCATAATTTGTTTTCAAGTGTAATAATTCACTTTTAAATAGTTCATCATTGTATATAATCGGAAAATGTACAATTTTGAAATCCCAAAATATAAATGAACAGGAAAAAATCTTATATAAATTATATTCGGAAAAACAAAACAACCTAAAGTGAAATGGCAACAGGAACTATGGTTTCGTCGCATATTAAACTAAACCGAAATGACGTATTCAGGGTAACGACCCACGATATAAATACGTATTTTCATATTACGAGTGACGGGAATGGAAATGTACAGACTGAGTATTAAGATAATAGTATAAATGATAACTAAGGTGCAAATAAATTTTGATCGCTTATTTACGAATTGTCAGAATAATAAAGTGCTTGCATAATGCAATCACTTTCAATCAAATCTCTATCAAATATGTTTAACACTCGCAGAAAGCGTCGAAAATCGATTGTTATTGCAGAACTGCAGAAAGAAGGTAAAGGAAAGGGACCATGGAGGAATTGTAATTACCTGTAAATGTTGCTATGTTCCTTTTCCTCTGCCTCGTTGCTGTCTGGCCTATTCTTTTGCTTCTTGGTGTGTAATTCGCGCTCCAAGTTTAGTACTACGGAATAGCAGTATGCATATATCGCTGCGGACAACAATAATAGTAATAATAATAATAATAATAATAATAATAATGATAATAATAATAATGATAATAATGATAATAATAATA
Source organism: Gryllus bimaculatus (assembly GCA_017312745.1). Lineage (NCBI taxonomy): Eukaryota > Metazoa > Arthropoda > Insecta > Orthoptera > Gryllidae > Gryllus > Gryllus bimaculatus. The sequence goes on from BOPP01000167.1 coordinate 2,406,982, forward strand.
ATAATTCCGTGCCATGTTATAAATATGTGCCTCAGAATGTGCTTGAAAGTAGTGAGCACACACTCTACTGTGATCGCTCCATTATCACTGACAGACACGTCGGCGGCAATAGACCCGATATAACTTACATTGATAGAAACCATTAGCAGGTTTTCCATATCGATGTATCTATACCCAATACCGGGAAAATATCAAGAGAAGATCCAGAAGTATACCGATCTCGCCCATGAAGTTGCAACTCATTGGAACTCCAGTAAAGTGACAACTGTGCCTGTAAGAATATCAGCTACAGGAGTGATCCCGAAAATGACACTTCGGGCACTGGAGTGTCTTCGCTTGGATGCCAGGAATGTATATAATATGCAAAAGTGTGTAATTTTGAATACATGCCGTATTGTCAGAAGCCATCTGAACCTTCAGTAAAGCAACCACACACCTGGTCATCATTCCTGTGTGTGGTTGACATAATGTAGAACACTAACTATTGTAAAAGGAAGCCTGCAAGGTCGTTGAACTTGTCGATAGATGATACGAACAACGTAGGGCGAGGGAACATACAGGTATCTGGGAATGCGATAGGCAAGGCGCATTGAACGAAGTATAATGAAGGAAGAACTTTCTGAAAAATTTCCCCGAAGGAAACGAAAAGGGTTGAAAACAACATTGAATGGAAGAAATATTATCGAGTCTATTAACACCTATGCAGTTCCTGCCTTGAACTACTTATTTGCTATTACGAAGTGGAGCGGACCCGATATTGACAACTTACAACGGTAGGTTAGAGTTTTAATGACAAAGGCTCGCATGTATCATTCCAAGTTTTCATTTGAACGCGCTACATTTTGGAGAATTGTGGGTGGTTAAGCATAGGTGGACATTAACAATCAGCTTTGTCGGCAAGTGAACAATATGAGAACGTTTTTTTTCATTCAGCAACAAATACATTAAGTCTGCAAATACATCAAGATACTTTTACATCTTTCGAGTTATCACGACAAGAGGTTTCTGACTTCGTATGCCATTATCGTGAGGCATTGGATTCACGGATGGCGAAATTTCGGAATGGAAGAAACCCTCATGAGATGAGTCAAGGACATGTCGACAGGAAAGCTTGTCTGGCTCACATCACGACAGACCTTTCCAGAAAATAAAGGATTTCTGCTGGCCATTCAAGACCAGGTTATCCCGACACGAAGCGATCGAAGATGGAAAATGTGGAGAATGAGTACTGTCAAAATGCTTGTCAACAGTAGAAACCAACATATTACTTCGATATGCACACGTTTCTCTGGTAATGAATGCTAACAACGGCATCGCGAAGTGTATAAGATTTTACACCAAACGTTAGCAATTCAGAAATTTCATTTCTCATTGAAGCTAAAGTGCCATATTTGATGGGTGGCTTGTTTGATGGGTGGTTGAATTGAGGGATGGTTGGAATGACGGATAGTTGGAATGACGGATGGTTGGAATGACGGATGGTTGGAATGACGGATGGTTGGAATGACGGATGGTTTGGAAATGACGGATGGTTTGGATGACGGATAGATGGAACGATGTGGAATGACGGATGGTTGGAATGACGGATGGTTGGAACTGACGGATGGTTGGAATGACGGATGGTTGGAATGACGGATGGTTGGAAATGACGGATGGTTGAATGACGGATGTTGAAGCGTATGGTTGGAATGACCGGATGGTTGGAATGACGGATGGTTGGGAATGACGGATGGAGCATGGACGGATGGAGGAATGGAACGGTGGAAGAGTTGGTTGGGAATGACGAGGTGGGCGGATGCGTATGGAAGTTGACGACGGGAATGAGTGGTTGAGAGATGGTTGAGACGGTTGGTTGGAATGACGGATGTTGGAATGACGGAATGGTTGGAATGACGGATGGTTGAATGACGGCATGGTTGGAATGACGGATGGTTTGGAATGACGGATGTGGAATGACGGCATGGTTGGAATGACGGATGGTTGGAATGACGGATGGTTGGAAATGAGGGCGGATTGGTGATGACGGATGGGTTGAATGACGAGATGGTTGCGAATGACGGGCATGGGTTGAATGACGGATGGTTGGAAGACGCATGTTAATGCGCGCATGGTTGGAATGCGACGGATCGGGCTTGGAATGACGGATGGTTGGAATGAACGGATGTGTTGGAATGACGGATGGTTGGAATGACGGAATGGTGGAATGACGGATGGTTGGAGTGACGGATTGCGTTGGAATGACGGAATGAATGAATGACGGATGGATGAATGACGAATAGTGGAATGAGGATGGGTTGGAGTGAGTGAATTGGCTTTTGGAATGCGAATGGTAGGGATGACGGGTGATGAATTGGTTAATTGACGCGATGGTTAGCATTGGCGTTAGGAGCATTGACGTTGGATGGATTGACGAATGGTTGGATTGCGAATGTACTGATTTAGCGAATGGTTCGGATTTGACAGCATCGTTGGAATTGTGGATGATTGGATTAGTGATATGGTTGGGACTAGCGGACAGTTCAGATTGGTGGCCGGTTAGCCTGTGATTCAGGTTGGACTGGTGAGGACCGGGAGTTGGACTGGGGGACGGGTTGGACTGGGGCGGGTTGGACTGGGGACGGGTTGAGGGGACGGTGGGTGGACGGGTTGGTTGGGGGACGGGTTGGTCTGGGGACGGGTTGGACTGGGGGACGGGGTTTGGAGTGGGCGGACGGGTGCGTGGATGGAGGGAGGTTGGACTGGAGGCCGGGTTGAACTGGGGGCCGGGTTGAGCTGGGGACCGGGTTGGAGTGGGGGGACGGGTTGGGACTGGGGACGGGTTGGACTGGAGGCCGGGTTTGGACTGACAGAGAGTGGATTGAGGAAGCATTAAGATTGGCGGACGATTGGATTGCCTGGGGGAAAGAGTTGTACCGAGGGATGGTTGGACTGGGGGAAGCGTTGGAGCTGCCAGAGAGTTTGATTGTGTGGACGATTGGAATGGCGGACGGGTTGGAGCCGGACCTTCGCTTTGGGCACGCCGTGCGCGCGCGTGCCAGCTGGACGAGGCCGAGGGCGAGCACGCGACGCCGACGCGTCTTGGCCGGGTCGCCCGCGCGCAGCGGGTGGAAGCGGCGAGCGTCACCGCCTGGCCGCCCACGCTCATCGCCCACGACGCACCGCCAGCAGGCGCCACGGCCGCAGCAGCTCGCCCCTCCCCTACACACACACACACACACACATTATTCACTCCATTAGTGTAGTGTAGTGAAATGTAGTGAGGTGTAGTGAGGTGTAGTGAAGTGTAGTGAAGTGTAGTGAAGTGTAGTGAGTGTGTAGTGAAGTGTAGTGAGGTGTATGAAGTGTAGTGAGGTGTAATGAAGTGTAGTGAGGTGTAATGAAGTGTAGTGAGGTGTAAGAAGTGTAGTGAGGTGTAGTAGGTGTAGTGAGGTGTAGTAAGTGTAGTGACGTGGTAGTGAAGTGTAGTGAGGTGGAGTGAAGTGTATGAGGTGTAGTGAGGTGTAGTGAGGTGTAGTGTAGAAGTTGTGAAGTGAAGTGTAAGTGTAAGTGAAGTGTAGTGTAGTGAAGTGTAAGTGTAGTGAAGTGTAGTGAAGTGTAGTGAAGTGTAGTGAAGATGTAGTGAAGTGTAGTGGAAGTGTAAGTGAAAGTGTAGTGAAGTGTAGTGAAGTGTAGTGAGTGTAGAAGTGTAGTGAAGTGTAGTGAAGTGTAGTGAAGTGTAGTGAAAGTGTAGTGAAGTGTAAGTGAAGTTAGTGAAGTGTAGTGAAGTGTAGTGAAGTGTAGTGAAGTGTAGTGAAGTGTAGTGAAGTGTAGTGAAGTGTAGTGAAGTGTAGTGAAGTGTAGTGAAGTGTAGTGAAGTGTAGTGAAGTGAGTGTAGTGAAGTGTAAGTGAAGTGTAGTGAAGTGTAGTGAAGTGTGTGAAGTGTAGTGAGTGTAGTGAAGTGTAGTGAAGTGTAGTGAAGTGTAGTGAAGTGGTAGTGAAGTGTAGTGAAGTGTAGTGAAGTGTAGTGAGTGTAGTGAAGTGTAGTGAAGTGTAGTGAAGTGGTAGTGAAGTGTAGTGAAGTGTATGAAGTGTAGTGGAAGTGTAGTGAAGTGTAGTGAAGTGTAGTGAAGTGTAGTGAAGTGTAGTGAAGTGTAGTGAAGTGTAGTGAAGTGTAGTGAAGTGTAGTGAAGTGCAGTGAAGTGCAGTGAAGTGCAGTGAAGTGCAGTGAAGTGTAGTGTAGTGTAGTGTAGTGTAGTGTAGTGTAGTGTAAGTGTATTTACTTTACTAAATAATATTATTGGCAATGACGACTCATAATTATTTCATTGTAAATGCCACCGATAACTCATCCCAATACCAACATTCTGTATTTTCCTAATCCAATCTGCTATCAAATATTTTAAACAAATATTAGTAGAATTGGTAGTCATAAATTTTTATATGGATTATGTTTCTTATTCCATTACCCCTATAACTCGCTCGATTTTTGTATTTTTATTTATTTAGTCAAAACAGTTAAACACTTTTTTTGACGTGCGATGGAGAGAAGTGAATTAGTAGTTTCATTTAGGTCGAGAAGCAAAACAAGGGACCATCTTAGCATTTGCTCAAGGATCAGGGAAACTGGAGGAAAATGTGATCGAGATCGGGAAATCTAGAATTGTGTTTTAGAAATTGTATTGTAGAAATCTAGAAAAAACAAATCTGGAATTGTATTTTCAGGATTATTTTGCAGATTACAACTGTGAGAAAGGTGATGCTGGTTTTTGTAACATTTCTGTACTTTCGATCCATTTTGGTATCAATTTCCTTGTACCTGGGCTCTCATATCAGATAAAAGAACTTAAGACACATACTGCTGCAACGAAAGAAAGACATTCTTACGATTTTTCGAGAACAGCTTTGGCATTCACATTTGTGAAGTACACTTTTCGGTTTGAGGGGACAAATATGCTTATAATTGAAATTGCAAGAGAGATATGACACATTAAGAACAAATAAGCGATACAATATTAATAATAATTAAAATAGAATGGAAATATCATGTTCTAAATATCCACAAATATTCTTTATAATATCACCGGAAATTCTGTTCGTTTGATTGCGATTTTGTGGACATTTGATAATTATCATATATCAAAGCTCATAATAAAAAATATGCATTTTAATGACCTTCCGGGCCCTAGTGCTGGCGTTGTACTGACCTTGACTGCGCCGTAGATGAGCAGCGCCCCGGCCAAGATGTGCAACACTTCGACGATGGCCCCGAACAAGATGGCGCCCAGCCCCCCGGCAAACAACGCCGCCCCCAGCGCGATCGAGCCCTGCCTGCGAGCCATCTGCACGCGCGTCTCTGCACACACACACGCGCGCACGCGCGCGCTCTCAGAGCGCACGCCGCTGAGCAAACGCTTCTCGGAGCGCGCGCTGGCGGAGCACGCCCTCTGGGGGAACGCGCTCTCGTAGCACGCGCTCTCGGAGCACGCGCTCTCGGCGCATGCGCTCTTAGCGCACGCGCTCTCGGAAAACTCGCTCTCAAAGCCCGCGCTCTCAAAACGCACGCTGTCGGAGAGCGCGCTCTCAGAGCACGCGCTCTCGAAGCAGGCGCTCTCGGAGCACGCGCTCTCGGCGCACGCGCTCTCGTAGCACGCGCTCTCTAAACTCACGCTCTCGGAGCACGCGCTCTCGGAGCACGCGCTCTCGGAGCACGCGCTCTCGGAGCACGCGCTCTCGTAGCACGCGCTCTCGTAGCACGCGCTCTCGGAGCACGCGCTCTCGGAGCACGCGCTCTCGGAGCACGCTGTCTCGTAGCACGCGCTCTCGAAACGCGCGCGGTCGGAGCACGCGCTTTCGGCGCACGCGCTCTCGGAGAACTCGCTCTCGGAGAACTCGCTCTCAGAGCACGCGCTCTCAAAACGCACGCTGTAGGAGATCGCGCTCTCAGAGCACGCGCTCTCGAAGCAGGCGCTCTTGGAGCACGCGCTCTCGGCGCACGCGCTCTCGGAGTACGCGCTCTCGCAGCACGCGCTTTCGCAGCACGCGCTCTCGAAGCACGCGCTCTCGGAGCACGCAGTCACGGCGCACGCGCTCTCGGAGCAAGCTGCCTCGTAGCACGCGCTCTCGAAACGCGCGCGGTCGGAGCACGCGCTCTCGGCGCACGCGCTCTCGGAGAACTCGCACTCAGAGCACGCGCTCTCAAAACGCACGCTGTCGGAGATCGCGCTCTCAGAGCACGCGCTCTCGAAGTAGGCGCTCTCGAAGCGGGCGCTCTCGGTGCACGCGCTCTCGGCGCACGCGCTCTCGAACCGCGCGCTCTCGCGGATCACGCTCTCGAAACGGACTCTGTCGGAGGAAGGACTCTCGTGGCTGGCGCTGTCGGAGCACGCGTTCTCGGAGCTTTGTTAAGAAAGCGGTCCAAACCAAACATTTCCAAGCTGAGTTCAATTGAACGAATTGTGAAACCTCAGCTACATCAGTGACATACCCAACAGCTTGAGTTGTTGATCCGAACTGGTTTTGATCATTTTTTCGTCATTTTTCTTCGCTTCCAGGCATTTTAAACACTTTTTTTTTTGTATTCCAGCTTTATGAAAGAACCTTTTCTGTTGCAAGAAATCGTTCATAATCGGGAATTTTACGGCCCAAATGATGACGTATTAGATTTTATGTCAGGAGTGATTGCGTCATCACAGGTTTAGCCAATCGTAGTGAGAGCATCGGGGGAGGTAGAGCTAAATGGAACAGCCGACCGCCGTTTACTCCCACGGTGTCAAATACCCGAGTCGCCACAAGGAAGTTGTTTCGCAAAATTAAGTTTGATTCTCTTATAAATGTATAATGATGTTATACAAAAAAATATAGTATGAAACTAGTTTATAATGTTGCTTTATTACATTTGTCCAAATTTGAAAACTCGCTCCTAAAGTCGCTCGCTTTCAAAACATCTACTCAGGCAATAAAGCTTAACATTATAAACTAATTGCATAAACTACTATTTAAGAGCTTTTTATTGATCGTTTTTGATGTTTTAGATCTTAAAAACCCGCCCCTTACTTACTACTGAGGCTTCAGAAAGGCTCTGAAAATAAAAATGAAAAATAGAACAGTAACACATAAGCTAAACATATTGAAGAAAGTCGCTGGGGTTGTTGACGACCGCCTCAATCATGCGCGCCTGTTAAGGTTATAAAATTTGAAAGCCCAATAGCGCCCGTCCCTCGAACTGAATCGGGAGATGCTGTGTAAAGTAAAATAGCTCTTACGTTCAACGGCGTCGTACGCAGATAAAAAGGCCACTTTAAACATCACGTCCTCCAACTCCTGCCCTCCGCAGATTGGCGATTCTCGATTTTTGTCTTCTGGGCGTCCTTCTTCCTCTTCCAGTTCCCTGCCCGTGGATTCGCCATCGATGTGCCGCCTTGGAGAACAGTCAAACACACAGTGTTGTCACGTATTAATGAAACAGATGAATGCGTCTACTATTTCAAAATAACAGTAGTTTTCTCAGATTTTCAGAGTACTTAAATACAAAAGGTTTTTTTTTTTCATTTGTTATTTAATGTCGCGTCAGCATCGAGGTCATTAGCGACCACTATTGCATTTAACGGTATGGTAACTGGGTCGATGACATGTTATGCTGATGTTAGGGGGTGAAAGGACGAACACAAGTACAACCCCACTCGAGGCGGGATTCGAACCCGCGGTTCTTGGGTCCGAGGTCGCTACGGCACTGCAGCCTTAACAATTTCAGCCTTCCAGACCGGCTAAAAGGTTTCTATTACTTATACAATAGAAGAGATGAGTGGATGAAAATGTTAATTTATATTAAATTTTCGGTTGATCTCCCGGCTGGACTTATTGGTATTCTGTGATATTTAATCTCACGGGTCTTTGTTAATTACCGCTTAGCACTTCTGGAATTTTTACTCTTGCGCAGTTCGGGGCATCTGTGATGGAAACTTACAGATCATGGCAGCTCGAAATCGGGTTCCAATGTTGAGATGTATTCATTTTTAAAACAATGATCTACAAAGCGAGAAAGTTTCGCACCAACTAATACAATGTATAGTAATATAACACATTATTGGTAATTTGTGGTACAAGAGAGTAAAATAAAATTTTATTGTGGAGTGAAAGAATTTGAACTCTGAAGTGAGCAATGAAGACGCGGGTGCTAATTTTCACGAAGCTTTGCGATCGCTATGACTCGTAGTTAACCTCCCGGCCTCGGCTTTAAAGCTAACTCGCATAACTAGTAAAGTAAATAACAATGAAATAAACTTAAGAGCAACGAATACAAATATTTGGCTAAAGATTATTTTTTTTATTATTATTCGATGAACTACGACGTAAATTGAAGTTATCAACTGAATAGAAGTACTTTTTTGTACGATTGTATAAAAATGCGGGTTTCTAGTGATGCTATGCGTCTGTAAAATTAGAATTTTCTTAAAAGATCCGAAAAACGTATCGCCACTGTCTGTAAAATATTTTTTTCACGGTGAAGTCTCAGTACGGAAAGAGACTTGCACTCACTGTTGGTAGCTTGCAACAGAAGTAAGAAAGTATAGCACTCATTAATGGGAAAACAACTTTACTTTCACAAATAGTAAACTCTTTCCAATAACTGTTAACACATAATTTGTACGTAACTATTAGCATGCAATATATTGTGAAACTCGTATCAACTCTCCTTTTTTGTACACTAATTTCTCAACTGTCAGTATTTTTTTTTCGTAAAAACCATGAAGAGTAGAGATGAAATCGTGATTCGTAATCGAAGTACGATCGTCGAAAAAATGTTGCGTACATTTCTTGAGTGAAGTTATTAGATTTGACAAAAAATTGTGCAAAACACAACAACTTCACGAACTTAATATAAAAAATAACTATTGAAATGCGGTTTCAATTTTATTTTTATCTTTCCCGCAATTTCAGACAAATTTCTTCAGTACCCCCACAATTAACCGCAAGTCTTCGCCTTGCATACTTACCCGTCCAAAGAATTTCCACTAGATATGCCCAGAGAATCGCGGTTTGTTGTGGTTTCCGTGGAACGCTGTGTGCTGGTAGGTTTGGAGATCTTTTGCGGTGAGTCGAAACTGTTTGCTGAGTTTTCGTCTCCAGCTGGTTGTTTGCTTTTGCCGTTAACCTCTGTTGTCGTTCCTGCGAACGGGTCTTTTTGCGATGAACGAGTCCCTGTTTCCACTTCCGCTTGACGCCTCCTGTCTGCATTCGACTCTTCTGAACCGTTTAACGAGTCAATCTCTCTCCCTGATTCACTTTGGTTACCTTTTGTATCCGAAGCGTTGTGGTTTGTAACTTTAGTACTTCCCTCGTCCGTTAGAGGCGAAGAAATAGAGTCCATGCCCTGAAGAAGCATCCTTGAATAGCGTTCAATTCTGAAACATATGTCAAAATGTTATTATTTAGTAACATGCTGTTAAGTTGATTGTGATTGCTGTATTCTATACTAGAGAGACAGACAGACAGACAGAGACAGAGTGAGAAAGAGAGAGGGACAGACAGAGACAGAGTGAGAAAGAGAGAGGGACAGACAGAGAGGGAGAGAAACAGACAGAGAGGGAGAGGGGCAGACAGAGAGGGAGAGGGACATACAGAGAGGGAGAGGGACATACAGAGAGGGAGAGGGACATACAGAGAGGGAGACAGACAGACAGGTGCATAATTTTGGAAAATTACTGATCTATTTGTATTCAAGACAAATTAATATTTTACATCAATTAAAATTAAAAAATTGCTGCATAACATACGATGTTTCGACAACCTCGTCTGTTATTCTCATGAGCAAGTTCCGTTTTCAAGGTGTCGTTGGGGAGACCTAACTAACAGCTGCTGGTTTAATGCATCAGGTGGTTTGCTCACGTGGGGTCGACGGAGTGCTGCGGCATGGTCCAGAGGTGGGCGGCGCGCGCGGCGCTGTCTCGCGGCACGCGGACGAACTCTGCGTCCGGGTCGTGGGTGGGGGTGGGCGAGTGCTGGGCGGCGGGCTGCACCGGCGGGGTCAACAAGATGAGCGTCAGGCGGTTGGCCGCCATGCACAGCGCCACCAGCCCCAACAGTGCCATCACCTGTAGGGATGGTAACATTAAAACATCGATGTTTGTTGTCATTGACCGCCAAATTGTGTCAAATTTGGCGCCTCGTTTCGAATAATGCAGTTTTGATGCTCCTTGAAAGCATTTCAGAGGAAAAGATCGTACATTTCAAACTACCCGCGTGGAAGCCTTATTTAATAATTAATAAAAGCCGTGCAAATTGCTTCCCAGTAGACCAAACACTCACTTGTTTCGTACAACGTTCCTTGTCGTTGATTGTCAACTGCTACTTGTTAGTTCGGAGTGTCACCGAAAGATTGCATTAGCTTCTGGGCAGCCCCTCGTGCGAAAACATGTGGACTGAGGTGGATATTGTCGAAGTTCTTAAAATACAGCTACATCCAGAATGATAGAAATGAAGAGTTATTTGATCATTTTTGACTTTCTTGTCATTTTTTTAACCTTTGCGTCATTTTTGTCGCTTTTACACATTTTGTATTCCTTTCGTTTTTTTGTTAGTGAATGGTTCAGAAATTTACAATGACACACGAAAACAAAGTTTTTATTGTATCATCAGTTCATGGAACTCAATTTTAAAAAATGCTTCTTGAACACTAAAATACGAATTACGTTAGGTGGCGACTAGTCATCGATGATCATTCAATGACTCACAATTACAAAATAATTACAGATATACAGGAAAACCGTTTCTGAAAATGTAAGCAAATATTATTTTGCGATTTATTTACGTTATTCTGTAAACCTTCTCGGTGTACATTCCTGTTCGTCTTTTGTTACGTGTGTTGCAATGACGTAGTGGCGGCCTCGGTGATGTGAAATTGAACGAACTTGGCAATCAGTAAGGACCAATCGGAGGAAAGCGCGCATTTTCCTGTTGAGAGCGGAGGTGGCGTTTGCCGTCATGTTTGGTCGAGCACGGAGGGTGTCGTTGGGTCCAATTTTTGGCGGAAAGTCCAAAGTATTTTTACCAACTGAGGTGGCTCAGGGAATCCACTGATGTCACTCACGCCTCTGATCGGGAGGTCCTAGGTTCCAACCCGGACGGTGAGAGGATTATCGTCACTGACTACATAGTTAATTCGAATTTAGCCGCTGTCTGGAGGAGAATTCTCGCGGCCGGCTGCTCTGATCGGTAGTTTTCCGTGGTTTCTCCGATTGACAGTAGGTGAATGCCGGAGCAGTATCCTAGCAAACGGGTCGCGGACCGCGCGCGATCTTTCCTTCTTCTTCCTATCCTCGCTCCTAACACACACTTTCACTAACCAGCACTACACTTCCGCACATGCCGAGCGGCCGGTCGAGAATTTAGATTTTAGATTTAGATTTATTAATAATTCTGCAATTAAGTGTGAGAAATTGGTGGCAGAATACACTAACTTAACGTTACAGAACTTAACAACTATACAAACTCTACAAACGTTACAAATCTCATGAACATTTCACCGTTCACCTTTCATAAAACTCCACGTCACCAAACTTCACTTCACCACACTTCACCGCACTGCAATACAGCGAGCTGTAATGTCTTTCTTACTCACTCGTTTCTCTCAGTTGCACGTCACTGCACTGCAATTGAGAGCTTGTTACGGTTGGGGCAGTGCTTCGCTGGTGGGAGAGACTTGGAAGAGGAAAATCCCGCTAGCTGACTGTAGGTCGGCGCCGGACCTCACCATCCAGTGGGGGAATATCACCGCCACCTCCCGTGGAAAACATGCACTACACTTCCGGGACTAACGACTTTGCCACTTGAGGCGCCCGAAATCACTAATGAATTCATGCAGTCTTTCTTAAATCCAATTTCTTTCGTCAACATATCTAACAAATGGATTTCATCGAAAATGACTGAACTTTTCGTCGAGTCCAAATGAGAACTTAACCTGATCAAAAAATTCAAACTCTTATTATTTGAGCTAGATAAATTGTTTTTGGGTGCGTTTTAATATTCAAATAGTAGCTCTCGCAAATGAAAGTGAATATTCGTTGGTTAAGAAATATAAAGTCGCTAACCCATCAAGGTAAGCGAACTTTCATTTACAATACATTTATAATGTTTTTGGTAAGAATATCTACTGTAGATTCTTGCGTAGGTAGCTCATACGTGGCCGAAAGTTAGTTTCGTCACTATTCTTCACTAAACTTAGTCACTTTGCTATTCGAAACTCGGCATATTTTTTTAAGAAATAAAACAACTTAACGCAAGTTCTATTGAATTTTTTATTTAGATCTTTCAGTTATAGTTTTCACGTTTATTTCTCATATTAACATTTATTTATTTATTTATTTAAAGAATATGTGCGTATTCAAATCGCGAATTTGTAATTCAAAAAAACTAAATTGGTCGTTATCTCATTCTGGTAGAAGTGTAAAATTAAGTAGAACTAATCGAAAATATGTTAAAGTAAAACTAATCGAATTGTGTTGTTAATAGCCAAAAAAATTGAAATTTGAATACAAGTGAACCCCTTAACTCTCTCGTAGTCCTAAATGAAAACAAATTTTGGATCATGACGAATTGCTTTAAATTGTTATTATTGAATTTGACTATTTGTTATAAATTGTGCACCTTCCAAATTTTAATATCTCTTTTTCTCATTTTCAGGTGAGTACGCTGCCACTCAGGACGAATTTCTCTCCAGGGGTAAGTCTTTTGATTTGTACAGTGCCGGACTTAAAGATCGACGGGCCCTAGGACATCAAAAAAGATTGAGGTCCCTCCTTTTTAGTAACCGAATAAAAAAATGGCATATGGAGAACTGCATTTGCACCCTTTGGAATATAGACAAGTACACTACCAATTGATGCCCTGAGCCACCTCTCCCGGTCTATTATCACGGAGAGAGCAACTTGAAATCGGTTATTAGACTACCGTCGTACGAGATATATGTAACGTGTTTCGAGCAGCGCTTATACTTTCAAACAACCGTTCTTCATGGGATAAATGTCCAAAAATGTCACAATAAATGGATGGAAGCTGATGGGAGTAATGTCCTTTATTTATTTATTTATTTATTTGTTTGTTTGTTTATTTACATCAAAAACATGTCTGACGTGCTATGGGGAGAAGTTACTTTGAAGTTACATTTATGTCCAGAAGCAAAACAAGGGGCCATCTCAGCATTGCTCGAGGATTAGGGAAACTGGACAAAAACCTGACCTAGATGGGGGTCATTGACCCAGAAGCTGAAGTACAATACTTGTTACAGGATCTTTACAATTATACAATCCAAATTATATATAATACATTAAATGTAATTTTAAAAATTAATATTACTTCCCTTTTGGATTCTCATTATAGTCTCTAATTGTATAGAAACAGTTGTGCAGCAGAAAAGATTTTACTTGGGACTTAAATTTTTGTACCGAATTTAATCGTTTAATGCCATTTGGCTGGTTGTAAAATAATGTACTGTATTGTATGTGAATTTTTTGTAATGAGCTGTTGATTTTGTCCCCTGATGAATATGATTACTACGTCGAGTGTTGTAGTTATAGACAACGGCGTTTGCTGAAAATATATTCCCGCCCGAAAGTAAGCCATTTTTGACAAAAAAACACTGATTCATATATGAAGAATTAAGGTAATAGTAAAATACCTAGATTAATAAAGAGGGTCTTACAAGATTCACGTGGGTGGGATTTGCTTATTATTCGTACAATTCGTTCCACATCGGACAGTCGCGAGATGGGCAGGCTTGTTTCAGCGAGACAACCGTTCTCCATGGGATAAATGTCCAAAAATGTCACAGGGAATGGGTGGAAGCTGTTGTGAATAATGCCCTTCCACACCGGGCAGTCGCGAGATGGGCAGGAGGGTTTCTGCGAGGACGCCATAGTAACCAGTGATCAGCAACCAACGTGGCAACCTGTGAGTGGACGGACCGACATGAAACGTGCGGTAATCTGCTTAATTGGGCGTTTAGAACGAGCGTGTAATGCTTCTAGATTGCTGTGAACTTGTAAAAGCTAAAATTCTTTGGAACTTGAAACCAGAATTGTGATTTCAAATGCCGTAATAAATATGAGACACACAATTTTGGTGTTTCGTGAAATGTCCACGCACTTAGTTTATTCCGTGTCCTTTCATATGTATTGTATATTTCACAATTTCCATCCGTGCTCATATTCTCACAAAAAATGTCTTAAGTTATGCCCCATCTCTCATGGTATTAGTATTCTAATAATCATAATACTTTAAGATCTAAATTAAATATTAAAAAGCTGTACACTTAGTAAAATAGTTTAAAAAATTCTTCCGGTATTATGAACTAAAAAATTGTTTCAAATTGTATTTGCTGTAATAATACTGCTATCTTCTGAGAAACCCTTTGAGTCGGAGCTCTTTGGCGGCTGCATAGTTAGTCTACGCGGAAACCAAGTCTTGGATGTGTAGATAGAAAGACATTGGACAAAGAAAATCGAATAATGTATAAGAAATGTTTAAAACGTACAAGAGCTTCGTGAAAGAAAAATTCAACATTAAACGACTTCGCAGATTTGTATATATTTCATGAACTTGTATAACTTGTGTTAGAGATGTATTCAGCATTACTTCTATTATTTTTTCATTTCTCCATCTGAAAAGCGCTTGCGTGAAAACTAATTATTTGCTGTTGCTTAGAATTCAAGAAAATTGCAATTCAAAACTTCTATTTAAGGAAGTAGTATTTACATGAACGATTATTCGATTAATAGTTGTTTTGCAAGTGAAATTAAAGCCATTGGTGATGTGAATAACGCAAGGAGCTTAGATATTCAGTGAAAGTGAGATGACCTTTTTACCTTCAGCGTGTATGAGATTACTTCTACTTTCTGTATCGGAGAATTCATCTTTTTGTATACCAGCATTGTAAACGATATTTTTTAATACAAGACCCTTCCTGATACAAGATACATCCTTCATAAAATGACATCTCACGGCACAGATTTCCACGTATTTGCCACTTTCATGGCACGAATATTTGCGTCATCACGTATTCAGCCAATCACAGTGAGAGATTCGTGAGGAGGTAGCGGTAAACCGAAGCAACGGTTTTTCTTTTTTTCCTCTCAGATGTCAAAATACCCTTGACGGCCGCTATAAAGTTGTTTCCAAAAATTTACTTTGATTCTGTTATAAATTTATAACGCTGTTGTAGAAAAAATAGCGTAACTCGTTTGTAATGTTTTACTTCATTCGTATAAATTTTAAAACTCGCTCCTAACGTTGCTTATTTCATAATATGTTCTCAAATAAAACATAGCATTACAAACTAGTTGCGTAATATAGATTAATATTCACACGTGTTTTTAAACATCACTCCAATAACACGATGTTGGAACACTCCAAATCACACTCGTAAAAAAGTCTCCAACTTCCAGCTGCACTCACTGACCTGACGTTTCGGAGGTATTATTTGCCTCCGTTTCAGTTCATCTGCCTTGACAGAAAGGTGACAAATATCAATGGACAATGGCATATCGTCCTATTTAAATGTAGTGACTTCTCAAGGTCGGCTGGAATGAAATGGAGACACTATCATCCAATCAGGAGTTGTGTTACAACTTAAATTTTCGGTATTAAAGCTCGGTATTAAGGTTTAAAAGTGTGGTATTAAAGCCGATTGGATGAAAACATTCCCCTCTCCCTCCAGCTTCTGACGTTGGAGAGTCGGTATATTAAAATCCTACAATAAGCACCATTTCAAACCGTAGATAGTCTGGGAATCTTAGTGGTCAGAGCTACTGAGTCTAATACAGGAGACCCTGGTTCAATTGCCGGCCGAGGTAACTTGTACTTTGAACACTTAAATCGCTTGAGTGATTTAAAAATGACTACACAGTTTCTTCTAAACTTAGTAGCAGGAAAAGTACTTGCGATTGATAGAGATCCGATGAATATGACTCCAACCCGGACGCTGCAGCAATAGAAGGATTTCCGGCCCATGGTGGTTAGAGATCTGTTCCGGTTGACAGCACCAAGTCTTCGCACGTGTTGTGCTTCCTTACACACTAAAGAACACCTGAAAATCACAATCGCAGCATTTTTTTAATTTAACAGCTAGGTCATTAGCGATCAGTATAGTTTAACGATAGGGTTAACAGTATGAGGTGATATGGTGATGATAGGGGGTGAAAGGACGAACACAAATACAACCATGGCCGAGGCGGGACTCGAACCCGCGATCCTTCAATCCGAGATCGCTACGGCACTACTGCCTTAACCATTTCGGACATCCGGGCGACACGTAGCATACTTATTGCGATGCCTATTTAAGTGAGAACGTGAGTATTTTTTTAGGGTGCGTCAACTACTTTGACCCGTAAGTATAGTGCATTTAATGCTCCTGACTATTGTTTTTCTATATCCCCATAGCTAGTGAAGAAAATAAGTCACTTAAATTTCAATTGGCGATTCAGACGTGAATGTGGATACTGCTTTGTCCATACATGTTAACTGCCGTAGGACGGATTAAAGACTAATTTCTTCATAAATTCTACATTTTATAATCGGGTAACTTGCGTGTATTCGTTTTCTCAGGGTTAGACCTACTTTAATTGTTAGTCTTGCAAGTATAGTGCATTTCATGTCGTAGACTAGTGTTACGTTATATCCCCATAGATAGTGACGAAAATATGCCACTGTAACTTTCAGTTGGCGATCCACATGTTCTACACTGGGGCCAGTCTCTAGTACATGCTCAGTACTATACGAAGAAATAGAGACTATTTTTTTCCAAAATTCTGCGTATTGTAATCGGATAACCTGTGTGTATCCGTGCGTTTCTCGTAGTTTCGCCTTCCGGCGCATGCGAAGTGTCATTCGATGCAATTAGTGTTACTGTTTATTGGCTGGCTATTTTTTCGAAACCTTAAGGAATGTTTTAAGAGAATTCTCGGAAAGGAGGAGACCAGATATTTCCAGATGGGACCAGGTCAGAGAGAGGTGGTTCACAGCGCAGCGGGGATACACTAGAATTATTAGGATGATTATAAGATATAAGTAGGATTATTAAAATGGTTAGAGGTCTTTGGCAAAGGTGACGTAGGCTGTGACGTCCCACGATGCCGAACATTGCCCAACACTACGTCGTCCAGTTTCGTATCGCAGTGGGATGGCTGCAAACTGTAAGATGAACTTTCTTACAAATGTTTCCCCAGATATTCTGTTAGCTTGCATCTAAGCACACTTTTAGAACATGTAATTAGAACACTTAGTGTAATTTGTTCAATGTACAAATCCATACTCGTAGTTTTTTCAAGCTCCTAAATTTCGCGTTCGCATTAAAAAAACGTACGCTTATTTTAGGTTAATTTTTATATTTGCTGCCATCTCCTCCGTAAGGTCGCTGGGCGCCGCTGATGACAGAACCTTCAAAACTGGATCCGTTAAACGTGATTTTTGAAAGTTTAGTTTAGAAGCTCTGCACTACATAAACCCAACACCAGACGTGAAACAAAACTTTCGACGCATGGCGAACATCGGCACTGGATAAGTGGGTGATCTGGGCTGTCCGGGTGACGCCGCGTCGAAGGCTGAGTTGCCGACGTTTCGACCATCCTGACGTGGTCTTCGTCAGGGCTGGTATACCAACGGTCGTCCTCAGGGCTGGTGGGACCACGACAGGATGGTCGAAAACTCGGCAACTCAGCCTTCGACGCGGCGTCACCCGGACAGCCCAGATCACCCACATGACTCTGGCCGCGGAAGCCTACGACTTCATCCGCACTGGATAAGTTCTTGCGTTCAACATGATGACTGATGCTGTTGCTCAGTTCTGACAAAAGGGCGCGGTGTTGGCTATCGTAACTTATGCCTGCCAACCAAACAAAAACAAAAAAAATAGAACGCAACCCTCCCCAAAAAAATTTAAATCCTATAACACCTGGTGTAACCTGGATACTTTTTTTGGCGCCCTTAATACCGAAAAATCGAAGACAGAAAACGTCTTACTCTGTCTGTCCGTCTGTGAACAACGCTAGCGACTAAACCGTTCAGCCGATTTTCTTCAAAATTGATATTCCTCGACCAATGATTCTTATGTCGCGGCCCCTTGAATTTGAAACCGAATTTTTGGGGGTATTTTACATAAAGCTCCTGGGACATTTTCCGACTTTTCACGCATTTTTGTACACGCGATCGTGACAGGAAAATACATATTAAACGATTAGAAGCATATTATTCGAGTGACTTTAACATTAACAAAAGATGATGGAAAACAAATGAACGTTGTATCCATTTATAGATAGTTGTGTTTCAGTTAAGGACATGCAAATATATAGCCAAATGCTTCAATAAAAATGCCTTTGTTTTTTCGTGAGACTGTTATTGATTTTTGTTCTAATTCTAATTTTAATGTTACATTGATAGTGCTAAAACGATAAGCGTACTTGTGACTTTTTGCCTGGCTCCATCAGCAAAAGCAGTCACGAGTGCCACAGACTGATAGAATGATTTAATCCCTCTACAAGTTTCCCATCTAAGCCAGCTAGACGAAAATATTAAGTAAAAAGTGACGGATATATACCTAAATCGACCTAACTACGGAAAGACTTGGCTCGATAATCTCTCCGGTTGTAAATCTACCGCTATCCATTCTGCGAGCAACAAAGCATGTGGCGACCGAATTGCAACCGGCGCGAAGCAGGCTTGGACTTCTCTTTTGCCCGTGGATGGACCGCTTAACGCACTCACCTGGCCTGGCACGGTCCGGCTGACAGGCGTTGTCGCTGATCTGCCTAGTACCTCGCAAGTGAGGCTTCTGCTAGTGCGAAGCTGTTTTCTTATGTGTTCGTCCTCCTCCCCCCTCTACTCCCTGCTACTGACCGTCACACCTTCTCAGCAGGTGGCGGAGGCGGGGGCGAGGGCGACGGAGGTGGCCGAAGTATTTCGTGCCAGGCCGCCGTTGTGCCAATATTATCACCTCGCTCGGCGGCCATTTTGATTTACCTGTAATTCCCACATCGCTACCGTCTTGCCGAAATCCAAGGCGAAGGATGGCGGCGGCGATGGTGTAACGGTTCGCGTACTGGACTATTGTACCCAAGTTGGCGGGTTCAAACCAGATCGAAGCCGTGGATTTTTAAGGGCGAAAAAATCCTTCGTACGCCTTCCTTCGGAGGGGAAGTAAAGCCGGCTGTCCCATGTTAGTATATTTACAGCATGTAAAAGATCCTCAAGCCTAAATGACGTAGCCTCTGAGCTAAATTCAAATCGCCTTTTTCTCGCCCAAGAAAAACCTCCTTTCTCTGCTAGTTGGTGAAAGGAGCGTAGCGAAATTTGCGTGGTCAGACGGAAGAGCGGGCCTGATGGCCCGAGTCTCGCCTCGTAAAATAAGGCAAATTCAATTCAAAGGACGAAGGAAAACATTTGGAAGAGATGAGATCGTAGATCTCTGTAGCTCAGTGTTTTGCAATGGGGTCGGTATCGATAGAACCGAAATCATAGAATAAATAAAATTTGAAACATTTTTTTCAAAACTGTATGATACAAAGTCCTAGTAAAGTTCAAATCAAGGGAATCGTCACTCGTGACAGAAATATAATAAAATCTTTCAGCAAAGTTAGCAGTTTTTAAATTAGTACAGTGATATAATATCGAAACTGAACTGAAATGTTTGACGAGTATCACCAACTTGTAAATCTTAAGTTCGTTTAGGTTCCAGTAATCGTTTAAAATTTATCTTTTCTCATTCGCTCTCAGGTGGTGCACCAATGTCACTTTCTGTGTCTCAAAGAGTAAAAATTAGAAAAAACATTCAGTGAAGTCATCACATTATTAGAATTCCTTATTACAATTACAATGATTACTTCTGAAGCTCAGAGGGCGTTTTTGAATTGAATTAATGCCTTATTTGACGTGGCGAGACTCGGGCCATCATGCCCGCTCTTCCGTCTGACCACGCAAATTTCGCTACGCTCCTTTCACCAACTAGGGGAGAATGGAGGTATTTCTTGGGCGAGAAACAGGCGAATTTAGCTCAGAGGCTACGTCATTTAGGCTTGAGGATCTTTTACATGCAAGTAAATCTACTAACATGGGACAGCCGGCTTTACTTTCCCTCCACAAGGACGGCCTACGAAGGATTTTTTCGCCCTTAAAACTCCACGGCTTCGATCGGATTTAACCCCCCAACTTCGGTATAACTCCGAAACGCTAACCGTTACACCGTCGCCGCGCACTTTTTGCACCTGAAACGCGTCTTTCTTCTTTTGGGTCCCCCTTTTTAATGCAGGCTACAGTTTACCGTCCCAATGAACAGTAATAAATTCGAGTATATCATTCCTGAAAGCAGATTTAATTGTTTTATAACGTGATCTTCATGTGTCTGATTCGAAGAATATAAGATTTATTAACAGAGAGTGCTTCGAGGGTACAGTGGCCAAGTACTTCTACTGTCGCCTGAAGGATGTGCATAGAATTACACTCTGCTGGCATCTATCTAAAGCGGTCTCTAATTTAGTAGTAGGGAACTTTTTGGTTCCACGCCTTGCACCATTCTATATTCATGCACTCTCCGAAGTCTCTCTTAAAATTTCACCAGCGTTGATTTCACTCGAACTTGGAGGTTCGTTGTGTGAATCTTCAGACGATCAAGGAGGAGATGTATATACTGCATTCTGTTGTTTCTCTTTCTTTTCTCTTCTTGTATTTTCTTTGCCTCGCCCTTCCTTTTTTACCGGAAAGTGTTTGGTCTACTACTGCAAGGTAGACTTTTCGTCCTGGGTCTCTCTGGCGAAGAAAAAACCCATCCTGTCCTCGTCCGACGTAATCATTCGTAAAGAATTCGCGTGTGCAATTTCAAAAAGATTGTCTAAGTTCTTTCTAAACTCTTCTTGATATTTAAAAATCACACTTTATAGCGTTTTTTTTAATGAAATATTTTCCATCCCGAACACAAGTTAATAATTTTTTT
The DNA here is from genome assembly GCA_017312745.1 of Gryllus bimaculatus. Taxonomy (NCBI): domain Eukaryota; kingdom Metazoa; phylum Arthropoda; class Insecta; order Orthoptera; family Gryllidae; genus Gryllus; species Gryllus bimaculatus. The sequence continues at coordinate 2,427,932 of BOPP01000167.1, forward strand.
GCGAACAATGCTGATTAGCTCTTGTCGGAATTATTGCTTTCTCCCAAAATATCATGTTCTCACGAATCAAAGATCAGCACTTGCACTAACTCTTAATTTTACCTCTCGTACGTTGTAAAATTACTAGCTTAACTAGGTTAACTTAACTAATTACTAGGTAACTTTTGTCCAGTTTTTGGTGTTTTATACCTCCTATTAAAAACACACGTTCCCTGGCACTATGTAATTCATATGGCATTATGTTTGATTAGCGACCCGTAAATATGCGTGACACGATCGATTAAAATTCACATACTATTAGCGCTTGGGGCAAGTCTGGACTTGTCTGACATACTCAAGTCGGCACAGGTTAGACTGCTCCGATGTCAACATTTTTAAGGCCCTGTTTTAAGGTCATTCGAACAAAATTAGAGGATGAGCGTTAAAAACTTCGAAGTCGAAAAATAAGGACCCCTCTAGTAAATATATTAAAATAATTTAATCTTCATATTAATTCTAAACTTTGGGAGAAAACTTATTTTTTCACGGCTGAGAGAAATAGTGGCTTTTGTTAGCAAATGATGGACTACAGTGAAGCATTCATTCCCTAGGGAGATAATAATTAATTCTTAGGCATTAAATTAATATTGTCTCCCTTGTGTACATTACGGAAATGAAAACAACGTACATGAGTAAAAATGTATGTATTTGAACACAACGTGAATCACAAGGGATTTGTACTTCTTTGCTTCCTCATCGAAATATGCGAGCAAGACGTTCTCATATATATTTAATGTTTCTTAATCTTTACACCAATCTTTAAATTTGCTGCATCGTGCATATTCTTAGATATTTCGGCATTAAATTTCCAATAGCTTCATCAGCAGCGTCAGATATTCATTTAGGTTTACTGATGGCCTCTATGAAACGCATAGTTGTTTATTGACAATTTCCATGGTAACAAACAGTATTTATGAAATGCGAAATTTAAATTCCATAATAATTAATATTAATTATGAAACGAGTGGATAAAGAGGGGTAAAATTGCATGAGTGGTAAGTTCAGGAAAACGAGAGACCATAGGACCCGATTTTCTTTTATTTATTACGAGTGCAATTATACTCCATTTAAGAACAATTTTAATTTTGATAAATTCAAGTATATCATACCATTTGAGGCATCTATTTGATGACGTCATATTGGTTCTGAACCAGATCTATTTCAGTAGGCCTTGCAGTGTATATTTATGACCTTATTATATGATGTATTATTGATTTAGTAGCGAAGAGAATAATTGCGTTTGGATGTATATTTATGATCACCATAGTGACTTAGAGAATAAAGTTTGAAATAAGAAACGTTTGAAAATGGATATTTAACATATTCCGGATGGAATATAAAAAGAAGCTGTCAAAGCCATAAAAACATTAATTCGCACGAAACGTAAGAGCACGTAGGGAGGCAAATGTTACGTGTAAGACTAAATGTTTTACATGTAACACATGTCTTTCGTGTTAAATATTTTGTTGTTCAGTTAATCAGCTAGTGTCAAACCAACATTTTATGGCCATAGTACTTGTTTATATTGAAGAAGACGTGGCCTGTTAAGGATAATATTGATATTTTAAATGATAATTGATAATTACAAATGATTTTGTAAACAGTTAAAGGAGTTTTGCCAAAATTACTTCTCTCCCCTGGGCCGTCTTGTTCGAATAGTTGAAGTAAACATATCTGTGCAATATAAAGCCACTTCTGGGTTAGGATAATTGATGCCAAGTATGAGAAGGGGAAAAAGTTTCTAATTTAACTTATTGTACTATAAATATTAACATGATTGTCTAAGGAGTAGTAATAGTTATTCGCTTATAATATTGTTTTATTTCATTGACTATGTTTTGACGTACGTATTCTGTGATGAACATGTTTCATGATCGACTTGGAAATACATTGGGTACGTCCGTGTTCCAGAGACATAATTAAACGATTTTGATTATTTTACTGCGTTCTGATTGGTAGTTGTGGAGTTTTAATTACACGCATGCAATTAAAATAGTGACAATCAATGATATTTCATAGAATTATTCATGGAATGAGCTTATTTCGTTAACTAAACGAAAAAAAAAAATATTTTAAATATTTTTCTAATTTTTATTTTTAAATATTTATATCGTGTATAAACTACTGTTGTTTTACTGTGAAGTGTTAGGCGTTCCCTCAAAAACACGAACGTGATTGCGAAGGCTAAAAATGTTAGGGAAACGCTGTTAGGTACTCATTTATTCTGCTAATTGGAATGGATCGAGTCAACACCACCTAGACTAAGATTGAGTCTGCTGCCCGCGCAAACAAATACTATTATGAAGATTGTTTTATTTTTCTCTTAATGAAATCTGTTCCTTAAAGATAGATTGTGTTAGAAAGTCATGTACAATTTCGAGTGTTTGAGTGTTTTTGATGTAATTTTACGTGAAATTATGAGTGAAAAAGTACTGTTTAAGCATCGTTAGTTACTGTATAGCAACACTAAAAAAATTACATTTTTATACCAATATTTTCCTTAAATTGTCTACATTTTTGCAAATTTCCAGAGTCAGAGTGGATGTAAAGGAAATTACTGAAAAGAGTACTAAATAAGACAAACCTGAAATAGATTGTTAACCAAGCATTTACAATAAATGACAACACCACTTGTAGATTAATATTCTATTGTGTAAACCTTTTTATAATCCTTAATCTCTTTATCATCAATGTGGGTTTTACATTGATACAACCACAATTTTAATTCCCATTTTAAGTCTGGTGTTATAACTTTCTCATTCTTGAAATGTAACCATTCTCAAGTACCTATCTAATAGTTTAAAACAAATCATTCCAAACGACAGTCGATGATCTACTTGCTATTTGATCAATTTGATTCTTTGGGATGTACTATAAAACTCTGTACCGAGTCAGTATGACCAAATATTGTCAGTGGAGAAACTTTCATATAAACAGAATTTCTAAAAATAATGTTGTCTGGGCTTCAAAAATATCATCATCCTTATGTAACAAATTAACAGACATACAGAGAGTAAACTTATTTATCTTGAGTCAACATTGAAATTTTTCAAAAAAGAAATGTGCTGAAATGCTAGAATCAGTAATGATATTGTATTATGACTCTTTTAACTTTTTATTGTTGGCCAACCTTGTGTATTAATAAGAAAGTAAATAAATGAGTTCCTTTTTCATTTTTGTTTGCTTAATTTACAAACATAATGAAGTCACCTCTGAAATCAAGCAATTTTTTTATATATGGACTAATATTCTATTTTATTCAACAGTTTCTTTGACCAGTGAGTCGTTATAAATTCATTGACTGAATGCGTCATTAATGGTGATCCTTTCCTATCTTCCTTCCTTCAGTTTCATCGTTAACACATTTAGTCGATTAATTTATGATAACTCACTGGTCAAAGAAACCATTAAATAAAACAGAATATCAGTCCGTTTATAAAATGTTTGATTTCTGCGGTGAGCTTCAGCTTATTTAATTGAGTGCTTAATTATTATTACTTACTATATTTATTGTCATGTTTTTATATAGTTTTGTAGAAGAATGTCCTGCATCTGAATAATGGCAAATTCATGCCATTGTTATCCACAGTTTTAGTGGTGACATTGGAGACTGGTACAGCGTCTAAATATAGCAATATGGTAGTTTTAAATTATTAATGTTTATTATATTAAGGTTAGTAAGAAAGTTTTAATTGTTAAAAGATTATGATTATTTATTATGTTCTAATTGTTTAATTTATTGTGTCATGCATTTTAGAACCTGTTGATGACAATGTAAAGAAATTGTCAAAACATTATTTATAAAAAAACTGAATAAAAATAAGTGATGTGAAAACATTTTCATTATATTTATAAAATAAGCCAATGAAATGAAAAAAGGGATGATATAGGTATTTATTTACATTTTAATTCTTTGTTGAGAAAATATTAAATATTTTCCTATGATCTTTCTCTGTTTCTTTTAAAGTGTACCAAATTGGACCCTTGCAAACATTACATTCTTTGTAAAACATTGATTTATATGTTAAAATAACTGCATTCTGAAAGCTAATTTTTAACATTTTCACCAAACCATGCTGTAGAGTAGAAATACTTTCCAATAATGATATATAACATTGGAAAGGCAGTAATATTTGGTCGATTCTAGCTTAATAAATATAACTTGCATCCATATAGGAGCAAGAAAAACTTATATAATAGTCTTGGGCACATTGTTTCCATATTATACACAATTGTATGTTGTGTGGCAGGTTGCATGAGCACATATCTTTTCCCTGTATAATAATCTGACAACATTTACTTTTACATCTGTTTGATCCAGAACTGCAGAGAAATTCCTGCTCGAGCAAAAGCTCATTTTTGGAGGTTTTGTGTCAATGGCTTCTTATAAGTGAAATAAAATACTTATGTCCCCTTAGTATATTAAAGAAGATTTTTATTATATAAATTTTTCTGTGAGGATTTCATTGTCTTATAATCAAGTTTAATTTTCTTTTCTACATTCCAAAGAACTTCATTTATTTAACTGAACTCAATATACATTTCTTGCAGATAAATAAACATTCTAAAACTAGGGTAGCAAAAGATTGTTTTATTGTATATATTTGTATTTGCAAAAGTACAACATGTGAAATGAGTCTTCTGAAGGTATTTTTTCACTTCATTCTTCTCATCTTCACCTTCATTATATAGCACTGTTTTCACCTAAAAGAAAGAGTAGTGGTTGCATTTCAACTATAGTAATAATTAACAATTAATCAAATAATCGACAATTAATTTACATTAAAAATACCATAATGTACAATTGCAATGAAATACTTTTACAATGTATTTTAATGAATTCTCTAAAAAATTTTCATTTGTTTACACAGGGAGTTTCAGGGTTTGGTGTGAATAAGCATGGGATTGAAATAAAGTTCCAATAGGTGCAAGCAATTTTTATCTCATTCATGAAGCATGAAATGTTGCCGTGATAAATACATTTAGATTGTGAACCACATGTTACTAAACAATAATAAAGCAGGACTATAGAATTCTGTTCCATTCCAAGACAATGGAATAATTAGTTTAAAATCAACAATCAATGCAGAAAAAGAATTTGCAGGACAGGTAAAACTGAACAAATAAGGAAGTGGGCACCTTGATTCCTTTTAGTAATAGAAAAATTTACAAACGTTTGTGAATTTTTTTTATGACCAGAAGTTTTCTATACGTTTTTATTTTCTTTCCTGTATATTTCCATTCCCTCATTGTTAATGAGTCATTGCTGTTCCATGTAATGATAACGGAAGGTAACTAAAATAAAATTTATAAGAGACTTTGGGATGACTAATCCATGTCTATACCAAAGCTGAAGAAACAAATTCTGAAAAACTTTTAACTAATTTTCTGCATTATGTAATAATATGGTAATTAACTATAAATCAAAAAGTAAAAATAAATTACATATTCAGCATCACTTAAAAATAACTTACAAGAAGTCATAAAGTTGGCTGGTCCCTACAACTTTAGCTTCCCTTACAAAAATCTGGTTGAGACAGTGGGTATGTATAAATATTGCAGTATACCTGAAAAAATTGGTTTTTAAATTCAACATTTTTGGACTTTTATCACCAGGTAGCAGGAGGAGCCAATACTTTGTGGTTTGTTAGTAATGGGCTGATGGATGAAATTGATGTGTTGAAGCGTATAGTAATACTACATATTGTAAGATGATACAAATTTATTGGGAAATTGCATGTTTTATATACACAATAAGACGAACGGTACAGGTAAGATTAGGATTTGTACTGTATCTGAAATTAATAGTATAGTAAAAATGAGTATAGAGAAATAGTAAGCGTGAACTTCTGTGTAGTGAAAATGAGCATAGAGTAACAGTTGTGTTATATACTGCTAACAGTGGTTTGGTTTCATTTATACATAACTAAGTTTGTTGTTATGGAAGTTGTACAATTTGTAAAATATTCCAACAAACTAAACTAATTCAGGAATAGGGCTAAATAAAATTCATTCAATAACATTGTAATTGAATATGAGAAAATTAAGTAATTTCAGTGCCTCATGATTCTCCTCGCTCACCTAGAGTGAGACTATTAGAGCGCATTTTCTGGATTTGACTGCATGTCCACTCAAAAGCAAATTGGCAATGTTAAGTAGCCTCAAAATCTGAAAATCTTGAAATCCCTTGATGAGCAGATTCCTCTGCACTGTACTCTTAGCATTTACAGCAGCCATGGTTGTAGCACATTTTCGGATAATATGGGTTTATTACTAAAAACATATTAGGCTTTGGTGGTTGTCATATCAAATTAGTTTATTTACGCTCTAAAAGATTCTTCCTGTGAGATCATGAATAATGTGAAAAATGTAACTTGAAGTATGATTCTATTATTTTTGTTGAAGTAGACCATCTAACATTTAATTTCTCATCTTGTGGTACATTCAGAAAAAAAAGCAAAAATTTATTCAATACGTATTGAAATTCAATACATTACTCTGTCCCTTCGATTAGTAATATATCCATTGTATTAGTTTAAATATATTAGTATTTAAAAAAGGGACCTGCCATCCCAAGTAGTTTTGGCAGCAGATATATAGGTACCTTATGTTCTGTGATGCTTGTAACTTGAGCGAACATTACTCACCACTATAATTTAGTAATTTTTAATATTGAGATATCCGTTTTTCCATGCACGAACTTTTCTTTCCGTTCCTCTTTTCTTCTCTTCTTTTTCTCTTCAATTTTACACAGGATGCTTAGCATTATCCAGTAACAAACGATGAGAACTGGGATGGCCCAAAGAAAGGGCTGTAGAGGCTGCCACACTGCAAAAATGAAATGTTTTTGTGAAAGATTATGGAACGGTACAAGATATCATAATAACCATGAACTCAATGTCATTTTCAACAAAAACATAATTTTTATAATTTTAATAACAAGGGTGTGATCTCAAACAAGTATATTCAAATCCTCTTGACACTATTCTTTATATTATCTTTTTATTAGAAATGTACTCTCTTATTCCTTACTCCATTTTTTTCTTCTTTTTAATCCAATTGTATTAAAATCAATTTGGTTCCTTGTATTTGAAAAACATTAACATCTTCATAATTTACACACATTTTTTTAACAATGAGACAATTTGAATAAATTAGAAAATCAATTTTGTTTCTGCGTTATCGTATGTAATAAATAGGCATATTATAATTTATTAACGTTGGTAATCAGTTGAAAGTGTGACATTGGTGGACAATTAAGGGAACTGACTACAGAAGGAAAGGAGGAACCATTTATGGTTGTTTTAATTTTATTCGGTACCTATACTCTTACACTTGAATAATACAACAATGGGGAAGAAAGACGTGAGGTTATAAGTAAATTAGTTGGAATATAATTACAACATTTATAATATTTACTTTATTTTAATTCCTATCAATTTTTTTATTAATAACTAAAACACACTGCAATTTATTTTTCAAAAATAGAAAAAGTGCTCCTACGAAAAAAATGTTCCTCCAGTATGAGGCTTATGGACGTTTTGTTTTAATGAGCACTCTGCGTTTGTGTTGATTAATTGACACGGGACATATGTCTGTTACGTAATTCCACCTTAAATATTTAAATCAATTTTGCCAGATAAAAGAAGGTAACAAACAAACTTTACGATTGGTGGTGGTTGGGGGGGGGGGGCGCACCCCTGGCTCCGCAACTGGCAGTGACAGCATGACATCAATAGATGCCCTGAGCCACCTAAGCCGGTGAAATCTTCGGATGGCCTGAGCCACGTAAAACAAATGCTTCTTTTTTTTAAGGTCGCATCACCAACTAGATCATTAGCGACCACTATTGGATTTAACGGTTGCTGGCTGTGAAGATGACATGGCATGGTGATGACAGGGGGTGAAAGGACGAATAGCCATGCCCGAGGCGGGACTCGATCTTTCGGTCCGAGCAACTGCCTTAGGGCGCCTTCCCACGGCGCGCTTCCTTCAAGCAGCAGAGCCCTCCGACGCAGCCACCGCCGCCCGCCGTGGGGTCTGGAGGGGTAGGTTTCGCCCACCCTCCGGCGACAACGAACAAAGGGACCGCAGCAGGTAAAACGCAGCGCCCGGCGGCGCAGTGGGAAGACCACCATTTAAAGCTGTGTTCTGCTAGCGTTGGCGCGTGGCCCCTCCTCCGCTTCGCGTAGGGCCCCTTCCCACGGCGCGACCGCAGCGCGGCGCGTAGCGGAGCATTGGTTTGAATGGAGGCCTTCCCACGTGCAGCGGGTGACGGCTGCTGCGGCAGCCGACGCCGAACTCCAGCTACGCGAAGCGGAGGAGGACCAATGCTCTGCTACGCGCCGCGCTGCTGCGAAGCGCTCCGCGGCCGCGCCGTGGGAAGGGGCCCTAAGGCAGTTGCTCGGACCGAAGGATCGAGTCCCGCCTCGGCATGGCTATTCGTCCCTTCATGGCTATCATCGGTCGCCACGATCTTGGTCTTTCGACGCGAATCTGCGGCGGCGATGGTGTAACGGTTAGCGTACTAGACTGCTGTACCAAAGTTGGCGGGTTCAAACCCGATCGAAGCCGTGGATTTAAAAAATCCTTCGTACGTCTTCCTTCGGAGGGGAAGTAAAGCCGGCTGTCCCACGTTCGTAGATTTACTTGCATGTAAAAGATCCTCAAGCCTAAATGACGTAGCATCTGAGCTAAATTCAAATCGCCTGTTTCTCGACCAAGAAATACCTCCTTTCTCTCCTAGTTGGTGAAAGGAGCGTAGCGAAATTTGCGTGGTCAGACGGAAGAGCTGGCCTGATGGCCCGAGTCTCGCCACGTAAAATAAGGCAAATTCAATTCAATTCAATGGAAGCGAATGCAATGGGGAGAAGCCTGCGTTACCTTCGTGCCCGGGGAAGAAGTCCGCGAAGCCGCTGGCCGAGGCGAAGGCGCCTCGCCGCATGGCCTGGTGCACGCGCAGAGCCGTCAGCCCCAGGCCGGCCAGCAGCAGCAGCTGCGCGCCGCACGCCACGCCCAGCGCGCCCGCCGCCGTCGCGCGCCACCCGCCCCCGCGCCGCCCCGCCTGCGCAGCGGGCCAAGCGGTTTCCAAACACATACATGGCTCTTGAAAAACATAAAAACGTGCGTGTTTGGTTTCGAAACATACATGTCACTACAAAAAATAACTTGCATGTTTGGTTTCAAAGCATACTTCTCATTAAAAAAAAAAAATTGCAGGGTTTGAGGGGACCCGGCAGGTGAATTTTTAAATATAAAAAGTCAATTATCACTTTTTTATGAATTATGAATCTTTTATACTTCCCCTTTTCAATGATGTATTAATTTTACCCGTACGTACGCCTTCCTTCGGGGGTGGGGGAAGTAAAGCCGGCTGTCCCATGTTAGTAGATTTACTTGCATGTGAAAGATCGTCAAGCCTAAATGACGTAGCCTCTGAAATAAATTCAAATCGCCTGTTTCGTCGCCCAAGAAATACCTCCTTTCTCTGCTAGTTGGTGAAAGGAGCGTAGCGAAATTTGCGAGGTCAGACGGAAGAGCAGGCCTCATGGCCTGAGTCTTGCCACGTGAAATGAGGCATTAATTCAATTCAATTCAGTACGTTGTTTCGAAGCCTTTTGTAAAATTAATAGTATGCTGTGCGTCGACCTTGCTGTGCACGGTTGTCGATGTGTAATTATCTCTGTTTTTACTTGACAATGAGAGAAATATGGAAATCAGGTGACTGAAACGGAGAAGCAAGCCAGACACACTTTGACATCGGTGATAAAAAAAACTGAAAGACTAAATGTCGAATGATTCTAAAAATCCATCTTATAGATCTGGAATGCGAATACATGACAATTTTTGAAACTTGATTTCCGTAAATTTGTTTTTCTTATATAATGAACATTATTTTCTAAACTATGAGAGCTACTGACTTAAAACTTGAAGGCATTCTTCATCATGTCAAACTACAACTTTTACCGTAACCTTTTTGATTATATCTTATTATTTAAACACACTATATACACTATACTAATAAAAATGTGGGTATAACATTGTTAACTTTTAACAATTTACATCTACCAGAGAAAAATTAATTTCTTAAAAATCCTATGATAAAACATTTAAAATATAGCCAAAACTACAGTAAAAAATCAATCCTCTAGTTACGAATAAAATGCTCCTTGAATTTAACATTGTAGGTATAAGGCCTTCCGGGTCTCCTTTAAACCTCGATGTAATAGTCTATGTTTTTTGATCGTCGATGTATTGAACTCGTTGTTTAAACATCAATGTATTGTATTCGATGCTTATTGAACATCGATGTTATTGAAGTCGATGTTTTTTGAACATCGATGTTATTGAAGTCGATGCTTATTGAACATCGATGTTATTGAAGTCGATGTTTTTTAAACATCGATGTTATTGAAGTCGATGTTTTTTAAACATCGATGTTATTGATGTCTATGTTTTCGACTTCGATGTTTCTATATAAACAGGACTCCTCCTTCGCACTTTAAGAGGCCTCTACCTTGTCTTATACCTTGAGCCTGGCGACGGCACAGCAGGCGGCCGTGTGGAACAGCGTGACCTGCAAGAGGCCAAGCCCCAGCATAAACGGCAGCAGCAACGCCAGCCACGGGCCCTCGACCCACGCCCATGCACTGTCACCTGCGCACCACGCACACGCGCGCGGGAATGAGGTGGGCAGGTTGGGGATTCAACTCCCTCCTTGCAAATACCTCAAATTGGTTCTAAGAGGATACACTTTATTGATCGTATCTGCGTCTTTAAATCAAAGACTATACTTGGGTTTTTATTTTTTGGCGAACGAGGACTGGTCTTCAGGATGGAATGTCTCACGGTAATTCGCGTCTTTCTCCGTCCGCGAAATTCCGTGAGATATTCCATCGCGAAGACAAGGCATCACGCGGCAAGAAATAAAACCCAAGTATATGGGGGTCTTTTTGGACCCCAAGCTTTATTGACAATTGGAAGTGGTAAACATGAATGTGTACAGCAACATATTGGATATCAGTAATTGTTATTATGTAATAATATCTTTTCTAAATTATTTTCAATAACATAAATATAAATCATTCATATTGAATACAAAGTATTTCATAAAAAGAATAACCTCCACCCCATGGAGCTTCCATTGTTGATTCATAATGTTTGAGAAATATTTATAAGGGTTCGTAAAAGTTTTTTCTAGATAAATCAAACGTGATACAAAAATTGACGGTAACAGACACTTTTTTTGAAGTTTATGACATGTTTGAAATGAGAATGAGACTATACCTTAGGTGAAACCGACGACATGTAAAAAAGAATTAATAACTAATAAAATTCGGAAAATATGTGAAAATGGTTTGGTGCCTGCTCAATAAGTGCACTAAGGCATATCTAGAAGAAGCTATCTATTAGAAATATCTAATTTCGACGTTTTTTGTTGTATAGTGCAAGAATGGGTATGTATGCGAGGGGTGAGGATATGACACCAAAGAGGAAGGAGAGATCGCGCGCGGTCCGTGGCCCGTTTGTTAGGATGCTGTCCCGGCATTTGCCTGGCGTTGATCGGAGAAACCACGGAAAACTACCGATCAGAGCAGCCGGCCGCTAGAATTCTTCTGCAGACTACGGCTGAATTTTGTGTTAATAATGTACAGTTTGATATTAAATAGAAGAAAACTTACATAGGTTTTATATTTTGTTTAAATGTTCCATTGGTAAACAAAAGCTAATAATAAAAAATCTAAGATGTGGGAATGTTCAGATTTGTCAATCTGCTTCTCCTACTCGTTAGATTTCGTCGTTTTCGTGTGATCCCCTACTCCTATGGAGGGCGAACATTTTTAATGCCTCCATACACAAAAACAGGATATTGTTTTCACGTATTGAATTTCAGTGTAGAATGTATTTGGAGTGTCGGTCATTAAAGTTTATGAACATGATCATACAAGATATCACGAAAAGCCTTACCAGCTGATGTTGCGTCATCTGAAGCGAAGCCGCCTTCGAAGTTTACCTCGGGCACAATATCTGTTGCAGGGGGCTCTTCATTGGAGCCATAGCGTCTGGTGGACGTCACTAGGGTTGGTGCTGTTAGCAGAACCGCTAGTATCAGTACTCCAACCACTGGCCTCGTCTGAAACAATTATTTCACAGCGTTTGTCATTTCTGTGACCTACATCATCTTATTGTCCTTCCGTGATCTTACATCTTACCTTCATTTCTCGCCGCATGTTCTCGGTCGCCCGCGGAGCGTGTAGGGCCGGGATCTAGCTGGCCCTGTGTGCGGCAGGCAGCTGTCCCGTCGCCATCTTGCTGCAGAATAATAAAGCTAGCGTGAGAACTTATACTTATTATTTATGATACGAGTGGTAAAAGTGGCAGTTTATTTGGCGTGTAGGAAAGGTTTTGTCACGAGGGCGAATGGCGCTATCCTACGAACAAAATGAAAGCCATGTGTGTCAGACACTGTTTGTTAGATAACTTTTATACCAGAAAGTAATTGACCAAAATTCATTTTTCCTATACACTGTTTTAATTTTATTTTATTTTATTGTTGAGTCTAGTCTATTCAATTTCTAAGTCAGCTTGTCTGTTTTATGAAGTTAAGAACATACAAATAAAAATAAAATTTTGGTTTTACTTTCTCTTTTCGCTACGTTCTAACGTGGTAAAAATAAAGTATTGTAATGTTATGGCGAAAATACTATTCCTGTGTGCAGTAAATTACTTCCTCTAACACGTTGTGTAATCCGAATCCATGTTTTGTGGACCTCTAATACCGAAAAATCAGTTGACGGTGAAACGTCTGGTATGTGGTCCACCCTCGCGCCTGACCCGTGCAATGGATCTTCTCCTTAAATAATACTCCCCAATTGATCTAAACGAACTGAAAGTCCCGCGAGTTTCAAACGGATATATTGATTTCTGTAGACACTTTACATAAAGCCTCAACATTTTAAAAATTTCCTCAGAAATGGCTAAACATTTGTTTAATCAATTTTTTTGTCGGACAGCGTATAAGAGGCTCAAAAATGGCACAGGGCTAACGTTCGTAGAAATCTCTGAATTTTCAAAAATTGCAAGGGGTCAAAATTCTTTCGGCGTCTTCCTACAACTACAATATTGAATATCTACTCTTTAAAAGGCAGATCTTGAAATAAGCCTATGTACATTTTTCGGAAATATAGTTTTCGCATAATTATGACGTGAAAAATTGGCAGTTTAAAAAAAAAAAAATAAGAGCTCAAATTTTCCTTTAATTCCGCCCTGGAATATAATAAAGATTGACTTACAAATGGCGCAGGCTTCATTTCCGTTGAATTGGACACTGAATTTTCGCAACAATTAGAAATAATTCGAGAAGGTAAGTGCCATTGATTCCCCACAAATGCACTTAATTACTCAAAAGGGGATCCTGTTTTATTACCCTTAGAGTCTCTCTGCTCTGCCTTAGTGATACGACCAAATATTTACTCTCCCTTTTACTTCGTAAGAAGAGAAAGAATTGTAATTCTGGGCCGGAAAGCGGCGAATTTTTTACCACATATTCACAGCAAACACTTTAGTGGACATCGGCTTTTGTAGGGTTGTTATACAATCATCAAAAACCCAACGAGAAAATAACAAAGCACTTCCTTTGCAGTTGATATGAGATAGACTTACAAAAACTATGCTATGAGAATCATAACGGATATTCTGTTGCATATACTGTTGCCCACTGGTTTCACACAATCACAGTTAACCTGGAACATGCAGTAATGCAGGGATTCCTAATGTTTCTATTGTACCAACCCCTGAAGCATTGTTGCAAACGTAGTTGCACTGGTGCAAAAAATTCTTTGCTTTATCGACCCCTTCACATCTTTCTCTGTAATGTACTGCAAATATATTTCGAGAATTCTGCATAAATTACAAAGAATTCTACATAAATTGCAATAAATCCGACATACATTTCTTCAGGTTAACAATTACGAATATTAAATTTACGCAAATCTCTCGAATTCATTGTTGTGCATTGATTACAAAAAGAATTGAGCGTTTTTTAAGAACTAGCCATGAAATTTCTGCAGCGCATATTGCGGAGAATATTTTCTTGCGCGATATAATAGCGTTGTGAAAACACACTTTGTAATTTCTGGCGTTTTCGAACCAGCCTATATACGAGGAAGGAGCAAATTTGAAATGTATGCTTTGTAGAAAATTAATCAAAAAACAATGATTAAAGTCACGAATACTTTTTGTAATTCAGATGTTTGACCAATCACAGAGAAATCTTTCAGTTGAGAAGTAATGTTTCAATCAGTGTTTAGTTACATTGTATACAAGTATATTACTGTGACGAGACAACCCATGGGATGTGAAGGTAAATCTAAAAACAACCTGATTCCAAAATTCAGAAGAAATAGTATACTAAAGCGCTCTATAGGAGCATCAGTTATAAAGATGATAGGAAATGACACAAGTGAGTTTTGTTGACATTTTTTTAACAAATTGAATTTTAACTTACTCCTGTACTGCTCATTTGAAGTCAGATTGCACGCTTAACCACTGCTACCTGGGTCTCGTAGATGGTGGCGTCGTGAACTTCCGGCTGACATTAATAGTTAATTACTGATTGGATAGAGAAAATGGCTACTTTCCCCTTTTTTGCTCTGTGTACCCGAGTTCGAATCCACTCTACGACAGAATGTGCTGTGCTGCAGAATGAGGCCAATGGCGGCTTTCGCTGGGTACTCTCATTTCCTCTTTGCTTTTCTCTCTACTGTTTGATCCAGTTTCGTCCGTCAATCTCTTTTTTTTTTTTTTTTTTTTCTCATCGCCTCAATGAATCCGGTTGCCGTAAGTGGGATGCAGGACAACGGTTTTGCGAAGAAGCTCCTATTCACTCGAGATAAACTCATGGTTAGGGAATTATTTTATATTGGACGGGGAGCTAACAACTGAATAGATCACCCATTTGAGTGTTATGATGATTAAATATTAAAGGGTCGGTGTTATAGATTTATAACTTTTTATGTTATAGCTTTTTTTTGCTAGGTATGTAAGAGTATTTGTTAACATTTCCGAAAACATTTATTACTTTCTCGCCTATTGTTTGGTCCGTACAAAGTATTGAAATGCTGCGAGAAAACACGGTGAAACTTTTAATGCCGGGCCCTGCTCGAACAAGTATTTACAAAAAAGTATTATTTAAATCTTGTTCATATATATATATATATATATATATATATATATATATATATATATATATACTTTCTTTAGCACGTTATCTGACTAATATCGCGGCCTATTGAATTTGAAACTGGTATTTTGATTTCGGAGGAAAATTTTCATAAAACTACATTTTTCTCGAAAATTACTCCTATTTTAAAAAATGTTCCCCTCCGATAGTGCAAAACACACAAAAAGAAATGGCGTAGTAATAGTGTAATAGAATTTTCGTTGCACGCCTATGAAAACAAATACATGCAACACAGTCGGTACCGAAACGCAAGTATTAAACGTGAAACACATCCTTCACGAATTGTAAACTATATACGGCATCAATCAGCAAGGTTGATATACTCATATCTATCGATAATTGAAACAGACAGCCTGTGGAAGAAAACAATGGACTACCGATAAGCATACTATTAAACAATGATTTATTTAATTAATTTACACTTGGTGAATTTGCTGGTGAATCAATACGAACAGTATCTGATAACACACCTAAGTATTATATTCTTCATTCAAAGGAAAGAGAAATGTAATTGGTTTAGTAGAATTTCGAAACGAAGCCATGGCAGAAGACCTTTTTTTAAAATTTTTAACACATAGATGATTTTCAAAGTGATTTAGTGACCTTTAACATGTGCGCGAGAGGGGGAATTGAATTTGACAGCGGTCGTGTTTTCTAATTCATGATTAAGATTTATCTGACAAAAACAAAAACATAATAACAATTAACAAAACTGATCTTGAAAGCCTGATAGTTGAAGCTTATCTAATGGATTAGTTATTCCTCAGTTCACTGGAGAAGGACGAGGAAAGAAATAGGAGGTTCAAACTGCACGTGCGATGACTATCTCCCGCGGGCGAAATTCGAGGAAAGGGCTCTAACATACTAGGGCATCAGGGGCATCTCGTAAGTGAGAGATAATCTTCTCGGTGAAGTCTTCTCTACATGAACAGTGTTGGCTTCGTTCGAACATAAAGTGCCAGTGGTACCATCAGTCGTTATTTCGTATTTTAACTTTTACAAAATAGCGATTGAGCAAATTTTTCTCTCACACACATATTTTGGATACGTCGAAAACGTAAAAACATCGATCTCAAATAATTGATGTTCAATAAACATCGACTTTAATCTGCGGATGTTTAAAACTCACATGTTTTTTTATGAAAACATCAATGTTTTGAAAACAACATCAATGTCGCATCCCTAGCTGGGGCGGTGTCCCGCCGGCGGCAGATACCTGGATGAGGAAAACTACGCAAGCCGGCGTGCTGGTAGGTCCCGGATCGCACCATTCGACTAAGGAAGAACACCGCCATCTCCCGTGATAACAAAACCTGCACTACACTTGCGAAGCTAATGGCCGTAGCAGTCGACGCATCCGCAAGCACGATATAATAAACCGGCCACCACACAACAAACAAACTGGTGGGCGTGAAAATAGCCCACGTCACTTCATCTCACTGCTGCGGAGGCGAGGAGACCCGTCCGGCTCAGTGTTTACTGTCTGGCGCGTCACGGGGTGGGGCGTCGCTCTTTTGTTTGTCCGCCGTCGCAAGACGCGGTAGATTTTTGTAAAAAAAATATAATTCTCTATCCTAGCTACACTAGAGAAACTTTGCGAGTTTTAAACGATTTCGTGCTGTCTGGGAATCGACAGCTGTGACAGATGTCAGTGGCTGTTCACATTTAGCAATTCGCTCAGAAAAAAACAACAAAAAACAAACAGATACTGGAAATGTTCACATGAGAAAAAGTTTTTTTGAAAGCATCCATGTTTCTGGTAAAAATATGCCGATCTGAAGAGTACATCGAAAACGAAATATCAAGGTTAATATACTATCGATGGTTTTTCGCCATCCATAGAGGCGGTACCCCACTGGTGATAGATACCTGGTTGGGGAAAACCTAAAAGTCGGAGTGTAGGTCAGCTCCGTATCTCAGTGTCCGGCGGGGAAGCGTGTCACCACCACCTCCTGTGATAAAAAACATGCACTACACTTGCGAATCCCTTGACCGCAGTGGTTGTCGCGGCCGGATTCACGAAATAAACATTAAGTCAACCACACAACAAACAAACCGGCTTAGGTGGCTCAGGGCATCAACTAACATCACTACCACACATGTTGGGAGGCCAGACGGGAACATCTGAGGCGATGCCCCACTGCTGGAAGATACCTGGTTACGTGAAACAAAACACTCCAAAACGACGTGTTGGTCGGCGTCGGATCTCGCCATCCAGTGGGGAAAGAACACCGCCACCTCCCGCGCTAAAAGCAAACATGCACTACACTTACGACACCGTAGACGTTGACGCGCCGGAAACAACGCAATAATGAACCACCACACAACAAACGGCAAATGGCTCAAGTCATTACATCTCCCTTTGCTTTCAAAACTGAATCACCACATAACAAACAAACAAACGAGCGTGCGTGAAAATGGTGCATCTCACCTTGCTGAGGCGAGGAGGCCCGTCTCCAGCGCGTTTCGCCGAATGTTTACTGTCTGTCGCGGCGTCGTTCGGTTGTTTTCCGACGCGCGCGGCTGCCCCCTCCAGCTGAGCTGTCGCGTCTGCGTGTGCTTCCCCGCCGGCGCTTCCCGCTGCACTCTGCCCCCTCCCGCCTCCTAGGGCGCCGCGGCGGCCGACCTCGCCTACACTCCGGTTTAAACAGAGTGGGGAAGAGGGGCGCACTTCAAGGTGAACTGTTGGGAGGAGAGGGGGGGCCGAGAGCGAATCGTCGTCCAACCGAGTGCTCCGGTACCACAAAAAAAGTTCGAACGCAGCTCACGGTTGGATGACAGTGTCCCCACTCTCTCTCTCGTTCCACGTCGTGATAGTGAGGTGCCAATTTGTTTAAATGGGAGTGTAGGCGACCTCGTGCAGCCACCGCGTGTGACGTCGGCACACGCCACTTTCCTGCTTCCACGGGCTGGCCGCTCGAGGGTTTTCTTTTTTGGCGCTCGACGGGTACCGCTCGCCAAGAGCGTGCTGAGTTCCAAGCCTTTCTTTTCTCCTGTTCCTTTCGTTCGATTACTTTCTAGTAAACGTACGTATTGGTGTAGAGAAAGTTGTGTGAAGCTGCGGAAAATCAATTTCGAGATTTGAATAGAAACATTCGTTTTGGGGCCCCCTAATACCAAAGAAAAGTTGTTTTTTGTATTTTTTTAAATTTCTTTTTTAACTTCCGTTCGTCTGCTCTGTGCCTGCCCGGCAGTCCTTTCGTGCATCTATGAAAAGAAACTTGGGGTAGTTGCGACCAAGTACATTGACATCAAGACGGCTCCACACATTCGGTATTCGACCAGTAGCAGGTTCGACCAACTACATTGACATCAAAGCGGCTCCACACATTCGGTGTTCGAACAGTAACAGGTTCGACCAAGTACATTGACATCAAAGCGGCTCCACACATTCGGCATTCGACTAGGAGTAGGTTCGACCACGTACAGTCATGAAAGTGGCTCCACACACTCGGTATTCGACGAGTAGCAGTTGCGACCAAGTTCATTGACATCAAAGGGCTCCACACATTCGGTATTCAGCGAGTAGCAAGCGACCGCTCGCTGAATCTCGAGTAGTGTCAATGGGTTGCTTACTATTTACCGAGCGACGAATATTTCGTGCCTGTACTAGACACCGCGTATCGGTCTTTAAGGTACATCAGAAGAACGCTCGCGACTTGATGAATACCGAATGTGTAGAGCCGTCTTAAGACTGTCCGTTCGAATCGCGGGTAAAGCATAGATGTGGTGATTTCCTTGTGTAAAATCATGCATTAGTTTAGTTGTCAAGTACTGAAAAGTGGGAGTTAACTGAAAAAAGGTCTTGTAAACTTTTTCTTTGGGTATGTTGCATGTACCCTGGCACTAGTTAAAATCCCGTATTGTCGACCTCCTTACCCTGTGCTAACTCCTGGATGCCCCCAAAATATATTTTTCTGATCCTTTTCTTGTTTTTGTGTATAACATATTAACCTTAAGTCCTATAGAAAATTATTCAAATCAATTTTAAAGAGTGCAACTTTTTTCTCGTATAATCAATTACCAAATGAGATATAGCTTTTACGAAAACGCCATTTTTTGTTTTTTCTCCAAAATGTGTGCAAAATACTTACACATATTTATGATATATTCAACATATAATAAATACAATTAATGAAGAATACATCCAGAAAAAAAAATTCTTTAATCGGAAGTCCGATTAATTCCGTATTTTCGTAGAACTATCCGACTTTTTTTAATAAGTGGAAACATCATTTTATAAATAAAAAAGTTTATTTCTTTAGGCACATAAAAACTATTTTCTTTTCTTTTTTGGTTTGTCTTCGCGTCTTGCTATCACGAGATGCACGTCGTCGATGTCTGCCGGGGCTGTATTACGAGGGCAAAGCGCCCAGAAGTATGTAAATATCATGTAATATTTGAAAGCCATCATCACTGTAAAGTCACAAAGAATAAGGATTAAAATTGGTATTGTGGTTACTATCGACATTAATGGTTATTTATGATGCGGGTGGTAAAAATGTCATTTTATTTCGCGAGTTCGAAATGTTTTGTGACGAGGCCGTTAGGTCGAGTGACACATTCCTACGAGCAAATTTTTTTTTTTACCACACTATTATTTTAGACTGTCTTACCGTATTCCATTTTATTTTTTTTCAAGAATACTGATCATTTAACGTTACATTTATATTAGTAGTTTTATCCGTGCCTGTTTTCTTGGACCCTTGCTTCGCTAGTTGCGAGAGGAATGGGGAGTTTGGGTATTTTGATGAAAGGAATTTGTATCAAATTTGTAGTTCGTTTTTCGATGCAAAATACTTTCTATTACTCGGGAGCGAACATTTCTTGTTATCACATTTTGTCTACAACGCTCGCTACCATCATTTATTCTTAATTCAACTAATGTTGGCAAAGGAGTGGGGGTAGGTATTCCGGGACTCAAGAAAACATGCGCGTGTATTTGTTGACCCGGTCAGACGAAAGTATTTTGTTTCCTTTGTTGCGTTCGTGGATTTATTTGATCACGTGAGCATCGTCTTTCATTTAGCACTAGTGCTGAAAATGTAACTTTTAGCGTGTTGCTCATTCCCTGAAAGAACAGCTTTGCTTTCAAAAATGGGCTCTAAACGAACGTTTTATTTTCTTTTATTACACAATGTCATAACGACAATGAGATCAGTCAGATCAGAAAGGATTATTAGAACACGAGTCTCTTAAGTCTCACAAGTCTGCGTGCAAACTCTGCATAGGATTTATTGATTAATTTTGATGTAAATGGATGTGCTGGAACTAAATGTTATCTTGGTTTTCTCCATCACGTACAAGTTTTTTTGCATATCAGTTCGTGGTATTTACCTGTAAGCTGGAAAATTATTGTATTTTTTATTTAATTGGTAATTATTTCACAAATAAAATCATAACCTAACACTATTTGGTTAGGCCGTACATCTTTGCGTTACAACACCTGCATCCTAAAGTATCCTAGCTTTTCGAATTATATTATTCAACCCAGATATTATCCATAGCATCAAAGCTGCGGAAAAAAACAACAATATGGCACGTCTAAGGACAAAAATCTGAAGGGAGAAAACATTCTCCTCCCAAAGTTTGGCCTCCTAAATACCTGAAACGAAACAGCGCCATAAAATATTGGTGTTTTGTGTTCTATGTTTTTACGAGGTTGATATTACTTAAGTGAAAAAAAATTCACTGAAACAAAATTCTATAATAATTTCAGGTATCTATAATTTTGAATATTCTTGGGACCAAAGTGAACCAGGGTGAAAAATAAATGAAATCAATTTTTCGTTAATTAAAAAGCCTATATAAGTTTTGAATTATGGAATCAGATAATTCTAGTTTTATTAATTGTCCTCATGATTGTTTGACTGTTTTATCAGTTAAACCTCAATTCAAAATTAATAACCGAGATCTCTTTGAAATTAACACCCCCCCATACACACACACAAGTGTTCGTAAAATATTATTTATCCAATTTTAAAAACATTGATTTTTAATGCCATCGATGGTTTTGGGTCGATGCTTTATTAACAACGATGTTTTCATTTTCAGCATCGATGTTTTGTGTTGTTGTTTTTTTCGCGATGACTCGTCACTAGTGTGTGTTTGGGGATTACAGCTGGATGAAAAGCGTGGAAAGTAAGACACAAATGAAAGCGGACAAGACAATGCCTAAAGGAAAATAAAAAAATATCTCGAAACCAAGTGTGGTAGAAAAAATGCTAGAAGTGGCTTGTTTCAGCTTAAATGCTCAAACACATTAATTTTTGGAGTCTTAATTATTAATATGTTTGCTCCTCATAACTGAGTTCACATTTCCAATGCAAAAAAAGCACCACCATCTTAACGTGATATAAAAAGACATTTTTGGTTTCAGCATATCCAAGAATATTCATATCAGTTGAAACTTGCATGCAGTTTTTCAAATATGTTTGTTGACCTGTGTAATCCGCAGCTTGTTATCAACTACAATCTTCTAATCTAAGAAACTGACTCCCATTTCATTTTTTGTTTGTTTGTTTGTTTGTTTAGTATCCCTCTGATAATAGATAAGGATAGAATATTTCTTCCATGTACCTGTATCACCTACCGTTTTATTTTCTAAACACTTGTCTTCGCCCTCTAATGATTGTTTCCAAAATTATTATGTTAATAACCTGGGTTGGAGGTTTCAGCTAACAAAATTACTCTCGGGGAGGAAGATGACAATAAAAAACACCTTAATGTGATGTAAAAAATTCAAGTTTTGGTTTCAGCGTATCCAAGAATATTCATATTAGCCAACAATTTAAGGTGTACCTTAATGTATCCTGGATAGCCAAGAATTTAAGGTGTACCCCCTTCACACTTTGCTGAAATTACTAATGAAATTACTCGCCCAATCAACTGAAGAGCTTCGCAAGTGAACGGTGTACTGTCATTGTGAAGCAAAAAATCAGTTAAAAAACATTCTCAATTGGTTTTCAAATTCAGGAATACGTACTGTGTCATGCAATCAGATGACATTTGTTGAAATAAGAATCTGAAGCACCTGATCTACAACTGAAGCCAAGTTGTCTATTCAAAACAACAAGAGTTATAACTTTTTTTCCCTAATTCGTTCTTGTTTTAAGGTAATATCCTAATACTGAATACTTACGTAACAGAAGTAGAAGACTCATTATGCCAATAAAATATCCGAAGTTCGAAAAATAGAAATAAATTTTGAGCATGAATATCCAACGTAAATAAAAGTAAAATATTCCGAAAACTATGTAAAACAGGATCGTTGCTAACCAGGCGAGTATCATCATTGCATTTTCCTGTAACACAAAATAATCAATTTATTACAATGCAAAATTAACACACATTAATTCTAACCGATACCATTTTATTGTTTTGTTAATTAGGCGATTTTCCATTCCCATGGACTTTCCTGTTCTCCATGGTCTTGTCCATTTTGATTGAATGCTCTACCAATATATTTTTCTACATGCGAAACGCTGTTCCTACTGTGAAATACAAATTAATTCAAGTTGTCTAAAAACTATGACATTGGGATTTAATTTACTAGTTGTAAATTAACTAAATTAAATTATTATTGAAATGAATCAGTATATTTGATTTGAATATTAATATTTTTCTTTCGTGGACTTTTCAATCTTGCTTCGGCGGAAATATTCACGTTTGTTGACGCTGACAGTTTGTGTAGGTTCTTTTGTTTGAAAGATACTGATAACTCCCGTGTCTTCTGCTGAATACCACTTTCATTAATTTATATTTTTTATAAAATGAATTTGTTTGTTAGCCTTATTCTTCAGGACTGCACTCCACCAGGGAATTTAAGAAATCAAAGAGGAGTTTTTTGTATTCGTATGTGGCGTTTCTTCTTATAGTCGTTTTAGAATAACAGAACTTGATGAGGGTGACGGAACAATCTTTGAAACTTTGTGATCAATTACTCTGTGAACTTAACCAATTTTTCATTTGAATAAAGGTATGAAATAAGCGAGATGTCAGAATTTTAACTATATTTAATTATAGTTGTCAAAAATTTGAAAAGGGTTGGAATTTGAAAATAGATGAACAATCTTGAATATTACAGAATCTCATTTATTAGGCATAATTTTTAGATAGATGTTCACTCTTTAATTTATTTCGTCGCTCCCTGACGTCGGTTAACGCCACTGACACACCTTGGCCCATAACCTCAACTTGGTGGCTCTGTTATGGCTCGTAAGCTCGTTACGGCCGATAACCGAGGTAGCTCAGGGCATCAACTGATGTTACTGTGCAGTGTCTCTGATCGGGAGGCTCTAGAGTTCGAGTCCCGACGGAGACAGGATTTTCGACACTAGCTAGCTAGCCAGCTACATCGAATTCAGTTGATATCTGGAGGATATCTAGCGGCCGACTGTTCTCATCGATTATAGTGTTTCATGGTTTCTGCGATCGACACCAGGCGAACGCCGGAGCAGTATCCTAACAAACGAGCCACGGATCGCGCGCGATCTTTCCTTCCTCATCCTTGTACTATCCCACCCCTTACCAACGTATTTACACACACACAGACGTACTTGCACTACACTACACAGTTGTCAGAGGCTTAAGACCTTTATCCGGCAGTGGCGGTGCCCTGCTGGTGGGAGATACCTGTATGAGGCAAACCATCGAAAGCAAAAGTGTAGACGGGAGCCCGACCTCACAATCCAGAAAGTACACCGCCACATCCCATGATAAAAGCATGCACTAAACTTTCGAGACTAATGCCTCGCCCCGAGACGAAAAAAACGCAGGTATGCCTGCAATGACTTATCTTATATTTACGAAAACAGTACAGTGGAGTTGCGATAATCCGAGGTATTATGAATTTACATGAAAAAAGGAAAATACATAACAGAATTTCAACTACAATGTATAACGAAGTCAATTTTAATATGCAGATAGTTTTAGTCATTCACACATACGTACATGAGCGCGAACCGGTCACAACAATGAAGCAGACACACTGACAATGGCAGCGACAGCGGCACACGTGACCTTTGTCGCAGTGTTGCCAACCCCTCAAGAGCCTCAGACCATCTCGGATTAACGAGGCCCGGATTACCGCGACTCAACTGTATGTATTCTATTCGAAGTACTCACAATTGCGATGCCCCATATTAAAACAATCGAGAAGATGAAAAAGATAGGGCAAACCACTGCATTCAAGATGTCTGCGTAGTAGAAAACTGAAACATGAATCATTTATGATTTTTTCGTCAGTTTCAAAATAGTCATTGTTACAATAATTATTACAATAAATTTCAAGTTTTCAATTGTTTAATATTGGATCCCAACTTTGAACGGACAGCCCTAAAGTATGTTAATTCATATAGGGATGTTACAGACTGAGAAAATAAAATGAGTCAAAAAAGGAGGGGGCGAGGAGAAGAAAAGGCGAGATGAAGAAACAAGTGTGTGTGTGTGTGTGTGTGTGTGTGTGTGTGTGTGTGTGTGTGTGTGTGTGTGTGTGTGCGCGCGCGCGCGCGCGTGCGTATGAGGAGAAGCAGTCGCAGACGAGGGAAGGGGAGAAAAAGTATGAGTGAGTGTGAGAGATGTAAAAAAAAAGATGAGGGCGAGGAGAAACAGACGCAGAAGAGGATGAGTAGAGCAGTAAGAAGAAGCAGAAGAGAGAAGGCTAGAAAGAGAAAAAAAAGAAAGACGATGGCGTGAATAAACAGAAGAGTAGGGAACGCAAGGTGAATAGGAAATGGGAGGGCGAGATGAAGAATAATAAAGTGGGAGGGCGAGATGATGAATATGATGAAGAATACAGGACGTGATGAATAAGAGGAATAAGACAGAGAGCGAGATGAGGAAAGGGAAAAGCGAGACGAAGAAGAATAAGAATAGGGATGGAGATGAAGAAGAGGGAGGGCGAGATGAAGAAAAAGAAGAGAGGGCGAGTGGGAGAAGATGAAGAGGAAAAGAGAGAAGGAGAAGAAGAGGAGGGTGGGAGATAAGAAGAAGAGGAGGGAGGGAGATAAGAAGAAGAGGAGGGAGGGAGATAAGAAGAAGAGGGAGGGAGATAAGAAGAAGAGGAGGGAGGGAGATAAGAAGAAGGGGAGGGAGGGAGATAAGAAGAAGGGGAGGGAGATAAGAAGAGGGAGGGAGGGAGATAAGAAGAAGAAGAGGAGGGAGGGAGATAAGAAGAAGAAGAGGAGGGAGATAAGAAGAAGAGGGAGGGAGATAAGAAGAAGAAGAGGAGGAAGAGGAGGAGATGGAGGAGGAGGAGGAGGAGGAGGAGATGGAGGAGGAGGGAGAGAGATGAAGAAGAAGAAGAAGAGGAGGAGGAGGAGCAGGAGAAGGGGGAGGGGAGGGACGTGGGGTGGGGGCGGTGGAGCGCGCTCACAGTTGGCGACGCGGCTGCGCAGGTCGCCCTCGAGGTGGTGGAGCGGCGGGAAGAAGTAGCGCAGCGCCCGGCGCTTGGCGGCCTCCGCGTTCATCACGCACGTCATCTCCATGCTGCGGTGGTGGTAGCGCCGGCGCCCGCGCAGCAGCGCCACCGGCGCCGCCGGCCCCGTCTGCCCCGCCCCGCTGGCCGAAGCGGCACAACCAACAACTTCCATTTGCAACCGTTGGTCTTCACAATAAAATGTTTCTAACGTTTTATATAATTCATAATCATAATTAACAAGTTTGTTGCAAGTCTTGTAGAAAATCAATTTTTAATTTTTTCTGCAAGAAGTGTAGCAGAACGAAACAATATTGGCAACCGTTGATCTTGGCAGTAAACGGTTTCTAAAGTTTTATAAACGTAATATTCATATTGATAATTAACAAGTTTGTTGCAAGTCTTGTAGAAAATCAATTTTTAATTATTTCAGCGTGTGTAGCAGTACCAAACAATATTGGCAACCGTTGATCTTGACAGTAATATGTTTGTACTAATGTTTTATATACGTAATTCATGATCATAATTAACAACTTTGTTATAAGTCTTGTAGAAAAACAATTTTAATTATTTCTTTCAATTTCAGAGCATTTTTTGACAGTTTGTTTCACTTTGTAGGGCTTTCTTTTCCTCAATTTCTTTTAGTTAAATTAAAAAAAAAAAAACATTTTCTAGGAGATTCATGACAGAGTTGCTTGCTGCCCGTTGAAGATGAGACAGATTAATTTCTTACGTTTTCCGACTTTCTTTCCTATTTCCGCGAGGAGCGCAGTAATGCATGATTATGCTTGAATTTCTTCCAACCCACGCATTTGTTTGATGTAAAATCATTGTTACTATCTGTAGGTATTAGTCGTGCCTCATTGTGCCACTAACTGGTGTACTATTAACAGGCGTTACGTTGCAAACCATTACCTCTTTCAGGTGCTTCCCCAGGCACATAATAATCCTTTAAGCGAAGGACAAAAATATTTACTATAATAATTTGGCCACCTCTTTAGACAAATCGTCGATACTTATATAAATCACCAAAGGTTTTCGATGTCGTCGCAACCATTGACAAAACATCGCTGTTTAAAATGTCAATGTTTTAAATAGGATGAAGCAGATACTGTTGAAAATATATTTTTAAATAATGAAACAGATCAATTCTCCCTGCCAGTATTTATTTTTAAATGTAGTACACAATTAAATGAGTTGTATTTTATTGGTTGTTCACAATAATAAATATGTTAATAATAATGTTTATGAAATTTTAAAAAAAATTAAGAACATTGAGTTTTGCTATTTTTTCATTTATTGACTTGCATCAATATATCATGGAAATCAAATTTCCTGATTCTAATGTGTTACATAGCACGTCAATTTTAGATTTTAGTTTATGATGTCTTAAATTTGATTATCATTTTAATTTTCTAATCAATATTCTGTCGAGTCAAGATTCAAAATGACGTTTCTTCTGATTATCCATTCTACAAAACTTCATTTAGTAGAAAATGAGGTGAAAAAATTGCATTATGAAAAAATATTTTTAACTACACAAATAATACACATTTTTTTAAAAAACCGTTACTTCTGTTTTATTATGAGTGATATATCTGTAAACTAATATATATATATATATATATATATATATATATATATATATATAGGTATATATAAAGTTAGGTTATTTATATTTAATAGCTTCTAAGGATTAGAAAGAAACATTTAACATTGTCACGATAGGGAATTCCGTGTCCCCCTCGTAAACATCTATTTTTTGCCATCCCTACCCACTGACGCCCGACGTGCCGTTGTCCCAGGGGAAGAACGGAGCAGAGAACTCTGGCCAGGGGACGTGGTCGACATGCGCTCGTCTTGCGTTCTCTAGTGCGTCGGTGGCGTTGTCGCCGCCGCGAGGTGGTGCTGAGCTCAGGGTCGCGTTGGTAGTAGTGGTGGTGGTTGGCGGTAGTGGTTCTGAGTTCGGGGTTGCGTTGGTGGTGTGGTAGCGGCGGTCATGTGGTGATGAGCTCAGGGTTGCGGTAGTGGTGTTGGTTGTTGGTGGAAGTAGTTCTGTGTTCGGGGTTGCGCTGGTGGTGTGGTAGCCGCCGGGAGGTGGTGCTGTGCTTAGGGTTGCGTTAGTGGTTGGTGTAGGTGGTTCTGAGTTTCGGGGTGCGCTGTTGGTGTGGCTGTAGCGGTGTGTTGATTTTTGGAGGGCTAATTTGTGGTTCTGGGGCAGAGGTAGTTGTGGATTTGAGATTAACTTGGATCTGTGGTTTCGGAGGTGATACTTCTGGTTTGGGGGTATGCTGGTCGTGTGGTGGTTGTTGGTGCGTTGTCTTGGAATTGTCCATAATTTGGTTGTCTGGCGGCGAGGGTTCCTTTGACTTTCGAGTGAGTCGGTGGTGAGATTGCTATGACGACGCTGCCGGTGGTTGTCCATGTTGGGGGTAACAGTTGAATTGACTGAAAAATAAATTGTGTTTGCATTAGTACGCGGGTATTACAATAAATTGGGGGATATAGAGAAAAATTGTTGAGTAACACTTTTATTGTTAGCTTAATATTCAATTATATTCATTTAAAAATATTACTGACTTACGTATATCAGTATTTATTTAGTTTTCCACATCACACATTCTATACTCTTTAATATATGGAACTGTTAAATAAATAAACCTTGATAAATTAGTACAGAATAAACAAATATTCTGAACACAGTTCTCTTAACTCAGGCAAATCTAAAGACTTGCTAGGAACTTACGTTCCAATGAAAAATAATTTGCTGAATGAAAGAATCGAATGTTCAAAAACTGGTTGTGTAATCTATGTAAACTCGTTAATTCGTAGGTGATGATAAAGGAATTTGAAACAATGGTAAAAAGAACGGTTTAAACCTAGATAATGTAAAGGTGCTTTTAACCATGGTTAAAACGAAGGGTTTTTGAACTTAATGTATTTAATGCTATTTAAACCTTGGTAAAAAGAATGGTTCAAACCTAATTTAATTAAAGGCGGTTTAACTCACGGTAGGCCAAATACCATCGTTTTAAACATAGTTAATCTAAAGATGATTTAAACAATGATTAAAAACTGGCTTAAATCTAATTTATTTAAAGTTTTTTTAAACACGGTTAAAATGAATAATTTAAACATAGTTTATTTATAGTTTTCTTAAAACATAGTAAAATGTGAATGGTTTACACATTTTTTATTTTATCATTTTAAAACGGTGGTTGAAACGCGTGGTTCAATGACGGATTATGGGCGGGTGGGCGACGTGCCTGTAAATGGTTTACACCTTTTTTAAAATATGTTTAAACAATGGTTAAAACAAGAGGTTTAAATCTGGTTTATTGGAAGTTTTTTAAACCGGGATTAAAACTGAATGGTTTACACCTAGCTTATTGATAGTTTTTTTAAGCCGTGGCTCAAACAAATAGCTTAAATACAGTTCATTTAAAGTCATTTTCAACGTGGTTAAAAGTGGATAACAACTGGTTTATTTTAAGTGTTATTTCAAACCGTGATTTAAACGAATGTTTTAAATCGAGTTTATTTAAAGATGTTTTAACCGTGGTTAAAAGTGGTTTACAACTGGTTTATTTAAAGTGTTTTAACCGTGATTTAAATGAAAGGTTTAAATAGAGTTTATTTAAAGGTTTTTTACCGTGGTTATAAGTGGTTTACCACTGGTTTATTTTAAGTGTTATTTCAAACCGTGATTTAAACGAATGTTTTAAATGGAGTTTAGTTAAAGTTTTCTTTTAACCGTGGTTAAAATTGGTTTACAACTGATTTATTTACAGCGTTTTACCGTGATTTAAATGAAAGGTTTAAATCTAGTTTATTTCAAGTTTTTTGACCGTGGTTAAAAGTGGATAACAACTAGTTTATTCTAAATGTTATTTCACACCGTGATTTAAACGAATGTTTTAAATTGAGTTAAATGTTTTTAACCGTGGTAAAAAGTGGTTTATTTTAAGTGTTTCAACCGTGATTTAAATGAAAGGTTTAAATTTTGTTTCTTTAAAATTTTTAACCGTGGTTAAAAGTGGATTACAACTGGTTTATTTTAAGTGTTATTTTAAACCGCAATTGAAACGTATGTTTTAAATCGAGTTTATTCAAAGTTTTTAACAGTGGTTTACAACTGGTTTATTATAAGTGTTATTTCAAACCGTGATATAAACGAATGTTTAAATCGAGTTTATTTAATTTTTTTTAAACCGTGGTTAAAGGTGAATGGTTTACACATAGGCGGTTTTTAAACCGTGGTTAAATCGCATGGTTTAGAGGCGTGTGACGGGCGAGAGGGCGACGTGCCTGTGCCGCGCTGGTTGGGGTCCGAGTCGGGGCCGGGGGTTGGGAACGTGGGAGGGGGCGTCATGCCCTTGAAGTTGCTGTTGGCGGCCGCGCAGTGGCGCTCGTAGCTCTGCTGCGCGCGCACGGCGCACCGGTACACCTCCAGGCGGTACGCCCTGGACAGTTGGAACACTCTGTCCACTCCGGTTATAGTGAACTTCTGGTAGCTAACGTCTTTGGTTCGCTATATCAGAGGTTCGCTATATCAGAGGTTCGCTATATCAGAGGTTCGCTATATCAGAGGTTCGCTGTATCAGAGGTTCGCTATATCAGAGGTTCGCTATATCAGAGGTCCGCTATATCCTATGACGTCAAAATTAAATGCAATTTATCTTTAATGATTGATTTTATTAATATAGAGGCAGAGCGAAAATACATTCAACTGCCCCGAGTAAAAAATTCAATATCTTTATTTGATTCTAAAAAAACAGTTATTTTTTAATTGTTTGCTTCGTGTATTCTCTTTATTATTTCTGTAGATCCTTCTCGAGTTCGTCCTCTCTCCATTGATTATATATTGTCCACTGTCTCTAAATATCGTAATGCAGTCTTGACACTCTTCAATGCCCCTTGCACTGTTGGAACACCGTCCCAAGGCCCACTCTCTGAAGATCCTTGTACTCGTCTAATAACATACAAGAACGCTTCGGTAGCGGGTAATGAAACTGATCGCTGAATGAAACAGCGTTGGCAGGGAGGTCTTGGTATCGATCCCCGACGGTGGAAGATGAATCTCGTCAGCTATGTAGCTGGATCGAATTCAGAACCTGTCTGGAGAAGAATTCCAGCGACCGGATGCTCTGATCGGTAGTTTTCCGTGGTTTCTCCGATCAACGCCAAGCAAATGCCGGAGCAGTACCCTAACAAACGGGCCACGGACTGCTTCCCCTTCCTTTTTTTCTATCCTCACCCCCAACTTACACACACTTACGCTAACGTGCATTACACTACCTGGAGATCAGTCGGGAGCTTAGAGTTTCTTCCGGCTGGGGCGGGGTTGGTGAGAGATACCTAGTTAGAGAAGCCGACAGTAGGTCGGCGTTGAATCTCGCCATCCATCGAGGGAAGTTCATTGCCAATTTCCGACGAAAATACTGCACTACACGTACAGGACTAATGACCTTAGCTGCTGACTAGCCGTGAATCTCTAGCAATCGATCAACCAATTCCCCTGCTGGATGGTAAGATCCGGCACAAGCCTACGTCTACTTGTAGAGATTTTCCCAATCATTGATCTCGCAACAGTTGAGCACCGTCTCTCTCGAGACAAACTCTAAGCTTCCGATTGCTCTCTAGAGTGTGTGGTGGCGTAGTGCGTGTAAGTACAAGAGTGTAACGGGTGCGGATATGACAAAAAGTGGAAGAGAAGATCGTGCGCGATGTGTGGCTCGTTTGTTAGGGTACTACTCTTCCAGCATTCGCCTGGCGTTCATCAAAGAAGATTCTCAATCAGATTGCGGCTGAATTCGACCTAGCTATCAAGCTAACGTCTAAAACCCTACCACAGTCGAGTTTCGATCGCTAGGACCTCCCGGTCAGAAGCACTGGATGATCTTTTGTTGTTAGACTGAGCCACCTGTGTCCTGACTGCGGCGCCCACTGGTGGGAGAAGCCTCGTACTATAAATTAGTAATTGAGAGTCATACAAATTTCTGAACTATAACTAATATATTTTCTATATAGAAGAACCTGGTAAGTCACAAAATTGTCAGTTTTCCTGATTTTTATGCCATCTGATATCAGAGTACTACATGACGAGTAATATATGATGACATGGTTAGAATGCGAATAGACCTGTCAAGTGGAGATACCCATGCTTTTAATAAACTCTCGAACGGGGAATAAACCAGACAAGTCATAGTTTCCAAATGCTCTCCTTGGAAACATTAAAAATGTGTCTTATGTTCTTTTTTAGAGTGGGAGAGAGAGAGACGGAGCGAGAGGGGGTGGGAGGGAGAAGGAGGCAGGTTGTGAGGAAGGGATGGAGAGAGAAAGGGAGAGAGAGGGGGAGGGAAAGAGAGGCAGAGAGAGAGAGGGACAGAGAGAGGCAGAGAGAGAGGGACAGAGAGGCGGAGAGAGAGAGGGGGGGAGGAAGAAACATGCAAGTGTGCTTCTTCATCTGAAATGGCTCCCAATGTAAAATAGATTGCGAAGAGGCCTCATGTGCACAGGGGGTGGGGGTACCTGCGTAGGGCCCACAGCATCTGAGCCTCCCCGTCGTCGTAGCCATCGTACTCCAGTTGTCTGATCGAGTACATCCAGCACAGCACCACCACCACCTGGATCACACCCGCACGTACAGGTGACTCACAATTGAGGTCTAAGGTACGTTGCGTTTTACTCGTATTCCCCTGTTAAGCTTACTTTGTTTTGCATTCTCCATAATTAGTAGGGGGCGGAATTTAATGAAATGTCATTTATTTTCTTTACTAGTCAGAATAACACCGTTTAGTTTCGAAATTCATTTAATGTTATGACGAAACGAAACGACCCATTTTTATCTCATTTTTACTGCATTTATTGTCGATTTCGACTTATGAGTCAATAAATCATTTCTTACCTTCTTATGTCATTTTTACTGCATTTCTCGCTGATTTAATCAATTTTAATATCAATTTAATGGTACTTGCTTCAAACAATATTTACAAGAAGCAAGAAACGTTCACCACAGAATTCCTCAGTAGCCTATTCGATTTCGTCGCTTATATATTGAAATGTTAGCCGTTGTATTATCTATTTTAAGGGTGTCATTGTCAGTTCGACCGATTTCGCGATAAATAAAGGCAGAGATTTTGTTTTAAAGGACTGCCCAAACCCCAAGTTTACAAGCTGAGTTGAGCGAAAGGTAGAAGACTCGAGTACGTGTGTAACACCCAACAGCTTGAGTTGCTCATCTGAAGTGGTTTTGATCAATTTTTTCAATTCATATTTCTTTGTTTCTAGGTCATTTTTAAAATATTTTAGGAGCATTTTATTGATTATTTTTGACAAAATTAAAGGTCATCAAAATCCGACCCCTAATGATTACTTGTACAAGTCATCGACAGAACCACCTGATACACTTCAAGAATTGTCACCACCTGATACACCTATGCGACTGTTCGTCCCGCACCGCTGCTTAGCACATAAAGAATGACCCACAGTTGTGATCTAAGTTATATTAGCCTTTACTCGTACACCACTTTGTACACACATTATGTTTGTATCTCTATGATTATCTGTAGAATGGTAATCGGCAATTTCTCCGATCAACGACAGGCAAATGCCGGTGCAGTATCGTAGCAAACGGGCCACGGACCGCGCGCGATCTTCCCTTCCCTTTCGTTGCTCCATCGGCACCCCCTTACTAACACTTACTCTTCCATGCACTACACAACTCATAAATTACGAACGTTTTTGGGAGATTGTGGATTTTGGGAGACCCGACCGAAGCCGTGAATTTTTAGGGCTACAAAATCCTTCGTACGCCTTCCTTCGGAGGGGAAGTAAAGCCGGCTGTCCCATGTTAGTAGATTTACTTCCATGTAAAAGATCCTTAAGCCTAAATGACGTAGTCTTTTAGCTAAATTTAAAAAATTGCCTGTTTCTCGCCCTAGAAATACCTCCTTTCTCTGCTAGTTGATGAAAGAAGCGTAGCGAAATTTGCGTGGTCAGACGGAACAGCGGGCCTGATGGCCCGAGTCTCGCCACGTAAAATAAAGCAAATTCAATTCAATTCAATTCAATTGTGATCTTGTTCCGTCTGGGGCGAGGCATTATCCCGCTAGAGTGAGATGTCAAGAGGAGTGACCACACCCCGATGATCGGCAATGGATATCATGTTCCGTGAGGGATGAACACAACCGGCATTAGAAATATATATCATACATTTACGTAAGTGACTATTGCAATAGGCAACTGCGCACCATTGAAAGAACCGCCGGAACCTAGTACCGTCGCCGCTCAAAAGATGGCGACGCGGCGCTGTCACGCGCGACCAGGCACCGTCAAAAGAGGCACCACCCCTATCCGGGGGCTGGCCAGCGGACCCTCAGCCCCAGCGGGCTTTAAAGTAGCGCACCGGCGGGCAGAGGGTAGTTAAGCGCCTACCAGCAGTATCGAGTGCGTCAGTGAATTATGAACAGTGTTGACGGAACAGCAAAGTGTACGGACTCTCTCGGACTAATACTTAAGTGCTACGGCTACTAACTTTGGACATTTCCCTGGGCAACGGCGACTTTAGCATGCACTGGCACATCTTCAGGGAAATTGTTGGATCTAGCTTATATAGGGTTACTCTGTACTGGCGTGAGATCAGAACAAATCTATTTTTTAAGAAATTACGTTTGTTTGGACGTAACAACTATCTCGTAAGTTGTGCTGGCAATCAATGTTCATTCTTTCTGTCCCAAAACTACCCCATTTTAGAACCGGGGAAGAGAGAATGTTATTTTCCGTAAAAGATGCATCACAAGAAAATCTATTACTTACGTAATGTTTGTTTCATCTTGTTATTTTTCTAATAACGATTAACTTATATGCTATTTTCTTTTTTTCAGGTGAGTGATCGAATTTGGTCATTAGTGGTCGTAGAAAAGATGTACAATGGAACCTTTCTGGCGTTGGGTAAGTGCGATGTTGCCCTGTTTACAGTTCAAATGTCAAAAATCAATGTTATTTTCAACTCTTAGGGATATTGCTTCCCAGTCTTTGATTTCACATATCGGTGCCAACAATACAAAATATTGATTGATTTATTATCCGAGCTCCAACCGTAAAATAGAGATTGGTATCATGAATAAATATAAGGATTTATAACAAATGAAATGTTGCTAGTTTTGTATTCAAAGAGTTTCGAGAATATTTTGAATAATTGGTAAATAACTCACATTCACACAAACACTAGCACTGTTTTATATTTAATATAATTAGGAGGTAAAGCACTTCATCTATTAGGCTGGCAGTACATTAAATGTTCAATCAAAAATATGATCATTATATGAAATATGAACGGTTATAAAAAAAATAAAATATGATTGTATACCACTCGTAAAAAAATTGCATAATTTTAGTAATAGCAGAAAAAAGCATGCTTAATTTATAGAGCACGTCGGAAAAGTCTCTCCGGCAGTGACTCCTTGCTGATGAGGGCACTAGCAACACATATGACGCTGGTAGCACGAGTGACAGCTTGTTAAGTGTA
Source organism: Gryllus bimaculatus (assembly GCA_017312745.1). Classification (NCBI taxonomy): domain Eukaryota; kingdom Metazoa; phylum Arthropoda; class Insecta; order Orthoptera; family Gryllidae; genus Gryllus; species Gryllus bimaculatus. The sequence goes on from BOPP01000167.1 coordinate 2,463,158, forward strand.
AATTGAATACTCATCACCATCATTTCAGATGTGTCGTACCCTTCACTTGTTTCCCAGTGATCGGTTAACTACCAAAATGAATGCGATTTTTAATATGAGGCTTTGACTGGTCACAGTACAGAAAGACTTTCCAGGTGCTCTATATTTTCCAAGAAAATAACACAACCACAGGACACGACCCTATTAATGACGTACGTATGAACCCTATTAATGACGTACGTATGGACCCTATTAATGACGTACGTACAATCACGCATGCAGCGCACAGGAAAGCGGCGACTTTAAAAGTAGTGCAGAAGCATCTCACTAGGCATATTTGCCTTGTTCCTTCTTTTTCTCCTTTTCTGGACATCCCGTCGCCGGCTGGTGGCAGTCCTTGTGCCCTTGAGCTGTGTCGAAACAGGAGAAGTAACCTCGGTTAGAATGTGGCAGATTTACCGGGGGGGGGCTCAGGACATCAACTGATGTCACTGCAGTTCTTTTGGCCGGGAGGTCCTGAGTTTATAGTCCCGACTGTGTCAGGATTGTCGAGACTAGCGTGTCCGCTACGTCGAATTGCGTCGCTGTCTGGAGGAGAATTCTAGCGCCCGGCTGCTCTGATTGGTAGTTTTGCAAGATTTCTCCGATTAACGCATCGCGAATTCCGGAGCAGTACCTTATCAAACGGGCCACGGACCGCGCGCTATCTTTCCTTCCTCTTCCTTGTCCTATCCTTACCCATTACTCACACACATAAACTACCATACGGGGAGACCAGTCGGGAACGTTGAATTTGTCCTGGCTTAGCAATCTCCCGCCATGTGTGGTAGTGTAGTACATGTTGGTGTGTGTGTGTGTGTGTATGTGTAAGGGGTGAGGATAGTACAAGGAAGAGGAAGAAAAAAATCGCGTGTCCGTGGCCCGTTTGTGAGGGTACTGCTCCGGCATTCGCGTGCTGTTGATCGGAGAAACCACGATAAACTACCGAAGAGAGCCGCCGGTCCAGACAGCGGTTGAACGGAACCGGGCTGTCTGGCGCCAGCGCGGAGAAAAAAAAGCCTTGCTCCGCCGGGAGTTGAACCCCGGGCGAGGGGCTGTGCGGCGGGGGAGGGGGGAATACCTTGGCGGACGATGATGTCGCTCTGCGGGAAGGAGGCGCCGTGAGGCTGGCGACGCGAGCGCGAGCTGGTCCTGCTCCCTGGCGGCCGCTGCTGGCGACTCCTCGCGCCGCCCATCGCCCTGCCAGCGGCCATCAATCGCTTGGTGGGTTCAAATTGATTGGAATGTCTGGCGCTCTGGTTATTTTTGCTTTGTCTTTATTTTTAATAAATATCAATAATTTTGGAGAAAATCTCTCTCTCTCTCTCTCTCTCTCTCTCTCTCTCTCTCT
>BOPP01000167.1:2464547-2568009 GCA_017312745.1 Gryllus bimaculatus
ATATATATATATATATATATATATATATATATATATTGACACTTCCCGTCATCTTGTGTGGTTAGAGCAGCTGGGCGTAGGCGTAATCCAGAAGATCACGTGTTCGAATCCCGGTCGGGACAACCAATTTTTTGAACAAATCTAATTATTAAAATCTATGGAATTTTGACATCATCGAATATAGTGTCCCTGAGATATCGTGAGCCGAAAATTCGTTGGTTTCCAGAAGTATAACCGAAGACGTCACGCAGAAATGTTACTAAAAAATGCCTGAAAATTGTCAAAAACGTGTAACTATCTTGGTGTTAAAGGCTCAGGGCCGAACGTGTTAAAATAACGCAGCTGCACGAAAAAAAGGTGTCAGATCCAAAGAGTTGACAAATGTTTTTACTCTATGTCGACGCGCTGACTTCGAATCTTAGGTCACAATTGCACCAACACCCTCCAGTTTTTTTTAATCACGAACACCCCCCTGAAATTGTATTTTTTTGCGTTTCCGGCGGTTGTTGCCGGACCCAGAGACACGACACATGATTCTCTATGTATCTGGACGAGCTGAATCCGAAACCGTGAATCTCGCAAAAATCTTCCAGTTTATTAATCGCAAAAAAAGGTTTTGGCGCAATTCTGTCTTCGAAATCGGATTTAGCGCGTCAACATACGTAGAGAAACATGCCTTGTCTCTGAGGCTGTCAACTTACTGTGTGCCTGTGTTTATTTTAAACCTTTGGGTCCTAAGACTTTAACACCATGTTAATTACAAATTCCTGGCAATTTTGAGGCATTTTGTGGAAATGTTATGTGTGTACAGATCACTCCGGTTAAGCTTAAGGGGACTTACGTTTTGGTTCACTATATTGGAGAGTCAGTATATCTAATGATGCCAAAATTAAATGGATTTTCTCCACAATTATTGATTTTATTACAATAAAGATATAGCAAAAAGAATAAGAACACTAAAAACTTCACTATCTGTATTCGACTTTAAAACATTAAATTATTTTCAATTGATAGGTGCGCGCCAATAGCTAAGCTCATTATTCCCGGAAGTGTAGTGCATGTTTTTTCTCTCCTCTGGAGCTGTTTGTGATCTTCCCCAGCTGGATGGTGAGATCCAGCGCTGACCTTTCCATCGGCAAGCGGAGTTTTTCTCGTTGCAGGTATCTCCCACCAGAGGCCCACCGCTCCAACCCAGACAAGTTTTAAGCTCCCGACCGGTCTCCCGGCATGTGTGGTAGTGTGGTGCATGAAATTGTGTGTGTGTGTGTGTGTGTAAGGCGTGAGGACAGGACAAGGAAGAAGGAAAGATCGCGCGCGGCCCGTGGCCCGTTTGTTGGGATACTGCTCCGGCATTCGCCTGTTGATCCGTGAAACCACAGAAAACTACCGATCAAAGCAGCTGGTCCCTAGAATTCCCCTGCAGGCAGAGGCTGAATTTGGCTTAGCTATGAAGCCAGTGTCGAAATTCCTGCCACCGTGAGGAGTGGAACCCTAGGACCTCCCAATCAGAGGCACTGCAGTGACATCAGTTGATGCCCTGGGTCACTTTTTCATGATGCCCTGAGCCACCTCTTCTTCCACGAAGGTCTTTCCTTAATGATAAGTGGTGAGACGTCAGTTAACGCCCTGAGCCACCTCAGCTGGTAACAAGGGAATTAAGGAAGATACATGTCTTGTGAAGGGACGGCCGTAGACTAAACGACAAATTAAGGGTATACGGAAAAGTGCATTAAGATGAGAGATTGTAGCCGGAACGTAGAAGGCGAAAAAGAGGAAAGGTAGTAGGTAGAAAATTTCGGAACTCAATGTCATCAACGCCGGGAAATGAATAAAAGTAATTCTAATAAATGTCCTTAAGTGCCACTATTACCGAGAAATTAAGTGGGATACAAGGAGAAGGTACTGCTACGATTTTGAGTACTTACTGTTGTAAGGTTCTATTGGAAAAGGTATCGTTTTGTACGTATTAGAAACGAAATTTTAAATATATTATTTTTGTCAATGAAATGATTATGGAAATTTGCATATTAGTCAGTTGGAAGGTTTTTTTTTTATTTTATATTTATTTTTTGTGCAGAACTGGACAATTGCTCCATTAAATTTTGTATTAAATTTCACTGAGCCTTCACTTACCTTAGTTTCTCACTTGAAGTGTATTTTGGACGTTTGACAAATTTTCAAAAAAGGGGTGCTTTTCTTGTTCTGGATCCGTTGTGTCAGCCTTCTCGCGAAAGTGTATCAGACGCTAATGTTTTGAATGATTTACAAAAGTTAAAAAAAATGTGGACCGTTAATATTTTAAACATCATATCTATAGTTACAAAATATATTGTTTAAGTCCTGGATTGTCCAGGATTGCGCGTATAGTGTATCGATGCTACCAGTACTGTTCTAAGTATTGCCGAAGTAAAAAATATACATTTGTTCGATTAGAAACGAAGAAAGTCGAGAAGTTTTGAATTATTACGAATTCCGAATTTCAGAACGTTTTCTAATCTCGCAACAAGTAGCCATGTTAAGCCGAAATACCGCACTAGTCGTGAATCCTACCCGTTGAATGCCAAAACAAAGGTTAGCAGCCCAATGTTGATACTCGTAACATGCAGCGGAAACACTGCTGCTGATAACTTACGAACACGAAATGGTTTTATAAACAGTGAAAAAAATACTCCTCAAGAACATGTGTCGTACTTCGGAGAGAATTGCAATTATGGACGGTCTCTTGAGCTCTGAAATCTGTCATTACTCAAATACAAATTAAGTTTAAGTAAGAAAACAGTTTCGGCGAACGTTTTCGGCAAGAGTTGGTATAAAAATATTAGTTCCCTTGTAAGAAAAACTACTTGCAAAGGCAAATCAGGTATAGATTTTGGTTATAAGGGAGTGTTGTAGTCGTATCCCTCCGTACCGATTGCATACTGAATCTTCTGCGCATGGGCACTTGCACGGAAGTGTTGAGAACTCAACCTGCGCACGCGCAGAAGTGTGTGCTGTCGATTGTTCTAACTCTTCACCGTGCAAGAATGCCTTGGTATCCGTTATCATGAACGTCTTGATACAATCGAAATAGCACAGCGAGTAACGAAACGTTTTGACAAGGTTTGAGAACGAATTTGCGAATTATCACATTCCCTACAGAGCTCCAGAAACTTCAAAAAGCTTGCAGAATGTAATGCATGAAGCAAATGAAGCTCAAGAAACCTTTTCCGAAGATTCAACCCGAAAAGAAATGTTAAATTCAGTTATGTTAAAACAATGTTTTGTTTTTTTTTAATTAATGAATTTGGTTCGATTTTTTTTTCTTATTTTTGGTATCTGAAGTTCATAATCAAAATGAACTTTAGGGATGAAAACTCAGAAAACTTCACAACACAATCCTTAAATATTTATAATTGTATTAGTTTATTGGTTAATAATGATTATAAAGGAGTGATTTGTGGCTACTGATGAACTTCTTTTACACAACAGAGATTTGTTCGAAACCAGAACGACTTTTTACGTACATTCACAAACAAACATAAATTATGTTATCAATGTTTTTTTGGATCTTCAAAAACGCGTAAGTTCTTTTTTTCATTTATTTATACAGATGGTGAATACATAGTTGTTTAAATTAACTATACATATGTTTGCTGGCTTACTAGCTAAAAAATTAAAACTTAAAACTAATGCAATGTTGATCGGGTTCCTATAGTCGAGATTTAGTTCGGAAAATTTCTTGAGGAAAATGCGAAAGGGAAATGTATTTTGTGTTCTGGATCTATGTGATGGATTTTTGCAAAGTCTGTGAACTGATAGTGAAGAGATTTGGGATACGTTTGAGAAGTTGATAGCTAGATAGGTGATATGGTCTAGTATCTAGGTCGAATTCTTTATGTAATTGTTTATTAGTGACTTACCAGGAAGCGTTCGAAATGATTTTGAGAAATTGATTTCGTACTATTTGCAGTTTTCTTTGGTTGGTTTTTGCTGCATTTTATCCGATTGGGCACACGAAGAGTAGCAAGGGTCTTATTACTGCTATGCATATTTTAATGCTGAATTGTGTGATAATGGGCTGAATCAAACGGCTTTAAATGTATTAGCTTGATTCTGGGTTGAGTAATTTTGGCGTCTATGTGCTGCTTCTAATTGATTTTTGAGTCTGTGCTTACTTCTAGATATCTGATTGGTTTATTGGGAGCTGGCCAGTTGATTGTAATGTGTAGCATTAGCGGCCGCGGGGCTGAGTGTGGACGGAGTGTGAAGATCTAAGCGGCCATTTGGGGTGGATTAAGTTGAATTTTGTATTTTGAAGCCCAACTATCAATTAAGATGTAATTGAACTTGTTGCTGCAATCAGCAAGTGAAGGAAGACTCATAGGTTGCGAAAGACCGTCTATTTGAACTTAGCAATACCTCGTGGACTTACCCTCTTTACCTTTTGGAACAGATCCAACAGCCTTCTGGCCGAAACAAGACGCAGCAACTCTTCATAGCGTTGGGGGCCTCGCTGCTTGTAGTTTGGATTTGGTGGAACTAGTAAAATACTCCTTTACCCAACAGAAACTGGGTAACTGGTAAATACTCCAACAGAAACTGGGTTGAAACTTGGTCGATTTTATTACGTACTTCCAAAAATAAATAAACGAATTATTGATGAATATTATCAACTTATTATTATCAACTGGGTTGGAACTTGATTGATTTTAATATGGTGTTCAAAAAGAAATAATCAAACTATTGATGAGTATTATCAACTGGGTTGAAACTCGGTTGATTTTTTTTACGTACTTCCAAAAATAAATAAACGAATTATTGATGAGTATTATCAAGTGGGTTGAAACTTGGTTGATTTTATTACATACTTCCACAAATAAATAAAGAAACTATTGGTGAGTATTATCAACCGGCTCCTCTTTCCCTCTGCTCGCGCTTCGATTTTTCCAGGGCCTTCATTGTCCTCATGATATCGTCCAGTTCGTTCTCTGGAATCGTGTCCGTTGTGCCAGACGCCACGACCTGTGTCGAGCGAGGGTATTGGTGCAAATAATGATCTGCGATGTAAATGAGATAGAGGTAACTGGCCACCGTGAACACTGCTAGCGTAAAGAAGACTGTGAAAAGAGACAAGAAATTCAATGAGTGGCGAGTTCATAAAAATCAAAAAACAAATTGTCTCTCTCTCATTCATTCATTCATTCATTCATATCAGAAGAGTGTGGCCACGGAGCTGTTTCGACAGCCTCGAGTTTTCGAAAATATGGAAATGATATCTCAAATCACATAATCGTAAACATGGAAGTTTTTATTGTTCATTAAAAATAAATTTGTTGTGCAATGTTGCGTGGGCCATGTTTGTGATAATTTTCTTTTTTGTTATTATAACGTTAATAATTTGTCATTTGTGTTCACTAAGAATATTTCTGTAGAATATGTAGATTAATTCATTGTACCCCAAAGATGAAAAAGAAAGAATGGACGTCAAAACGTCGACACAGCGAACTTTGATTAATGGAGAATAAAGTATTTTAAGTTTACGACTATGTCATTTGGTATAATATTTATAAATTTTTGTAAACTCGTGTCTGATAATAATCTGCGGCTAGACTCGTCTGATATTAATGAGCGGTTTATTATTGGCTGTACGAGAGACGCTTGGACCTTGGCACAGATGACAACGTCATACTGAGACCTTCCTCATGGCGAAATGCCCATTGGGTTTGCACTGCCCGAAGGTTGGCAACTGTGCCTAGAACGCGGCGTCTTTCGGACAGTCGAGTAGATATTGGGCCACGTGATTAAAAATGAGCCCTTGCTTCGAAGCGTATGCTCCGGAGTAGCAAAGAGGTTACATACGTTACTTGCGCCACGCACATCATTTGTACGGAGCAAAGAAAAATGTTTTGTTGTCTCGTTCTTTCAATTCGAATATGAGCAGCAGTAAAGAAGAACAGAAGGCGCCAGAGGCCTAGCTAGTTTTTGCTGAAATTTCTAAACGAATATACAATTATTTTTGAATAGAGCCAGCTTCCGAAGGTACGCTGTGGCCGAAATGAAGCATTACAGAGTTTTTGAAAAAAACAGTACTCGAAAAATTCCGAGTAGAACTGAGCGTTGCCCAATTAACATAGAAGATATGCAATATGAAAACGTGCCTGAAAGCAAACACCGATAAAAATTGTACCACACATACAACATTGTCCTTTTCGAATCCGTAACGAAGAGTCTACATTACGAGAATTTCGCCTTATCTTGTAATTTGTTTTGAGTCCGCTGCATCTGCATATCAGCACACGGTAAAACCTTGGCAAATTTAACCTTACTATTCAAACGTGAATGTGATACTAAGGTCCCTCCGAAATTTTGGAGCATGTGCTCAATCGAGATAGTAAACGCTTAAGTTTATTCATACGCAATTCTGAGTATTTGCTTGCTAGTTGAGAATACGCTCGGAGACGGAACAAGTGCACAGAGATTGAGCAATTGCTCACCCAATTTATTCATACGAAATTCAGAAGGATCTCCGAAACTCGGAGAAAAGAGTAATTGCTTACTTTTATTCATACCACCTGTTGCAAGTAAAATCCTACACTTCACAGATAGTAGTGCAAGAAAATGGCATAAGTGTTTATATATTTATTTATTTACGTCAAGAACAGTTAAAAACTGTGTGTGACGTGCTATGGGGAGAAGTTAATTTGAAGTTACATTTATGTCCAGACGCAAAACAAGGGGCCATCTCAACATTTGCTCGAGGATCAGGGGAACTGGACGAAAACCTGATCGAGATGGGGGTCATTGACCCAGAAGCTGAAGTACAATACTTGTTACAGGTTCTTTACAATTATACAATCCAAATGGTATAAAATACATTAAATGCCATTGATAAAATTAATATTTCTTTCCTTTTGAATGCTCGGTATAGTCTGTAATTGTATAGAAACAGTTGTGCAGCAGAAAATATTTTACTTGGGACTTGAACTTTGGCATCGGATTTAATCGTTTAATGTCATCTTTGCAAGGTGTTGTAAAATAATGTACATGTATTATATGTGAATTTTTTGTAGTGAGCTGTTGTTACTGTCACTTGATGAATATGATTACTACGTCGAGTGTTTGTAGACGTTACGTTCCTAGTCTCGTTTGACGGCGCTAGCTTTACATTTTTGCCTCACTGCGATCTTCGTCCTGAGTAAGGTCGCGGTACGATGGGTGAAACGTTGAAAACATGGTCATGCAATGTGCTCATAAATTAATTAGTACGGTGCGGATTTTGATGACCAAAAACATCGCCCAAAATCAATAGATGCTCTTAAAATGTTTTAAAAAGGCCCTAAACGCAAAGAAAAATTTCATAAAAATTTAATGAAAACCAGTTCAGATGGACAGCTCAACCTGTTGGAAATGTTAGTAATGCAAACGAGATTTTTTGCTTTGGTTCAAGTGAACTCGGCTTGTAAATGTTTGGTTTGGACTCTACTGGAAATCTATCTTCATTTCGGCCGAAATCGACTGAACCGACAATGGCGCTGATAGTCGTCACAGGAGCCTTAGATAATATTCGCAATATGGCTGACATTACATTTTCTGAGAGAAGAAATCGAATAGGCTATATAGTCAGGTATTCTGGGGAGATCTTATTTTGCATATCTAAAAAATATAAATATTATTTAAAGTAAGAGCCATTCAAATGATATTAAAATCTATTAAATCAGCTAAAATTGCCTTAAAAAACAATAGAAAAGGTAAAAAATTACATATTAGTCGAAATCGACGAAAAATGCGAAAAGGTATCACATAAAAATGAGTAATTTCCTCTCGTCCTGACAGAACATTAATAAATACACTGAAAGGCATTGTTCTAAAGTGAAAAGAAAAAATTACATTTCATTAAAATCTGCCTCCTATTAATTAGTAACGTAATATCCAGAAATTAAACAATACAGTGTCATAAATGTCATTTAATTTAAAGGAGATTAATGTATTGCACTCGAAAAATAATGTATCCTTATACATTAAAAGGATAAGTTCAAATAAGTGTGGATTTAAAATTCAGAGGTATATCGAATACTCATATACACTAGTCCATCATGATCATTCATTCATTTATTCATTCCTTCCAGATATGACCATACAGCTTTGACGCTTGCATCCTAATGAAACTGTATAGATTAAGTTAAATGTGTATTCATGATTATTACTTTAATATACATTTCATTAAAGTAATTCGGCAATTTCTGACTGTGTACTCTAATACAATTGAGATACTTTGAGAACTTACCCAATACGAGACCGCTCAGCAAGAAAACGATGGGATTAACGTAAGGCACAAACTCTCGGTCTTTCTTCGCATTCAGATACATGCACACATATATGTCGACGAAGACCAAATTGAAAATCGCGAAGTACGGAGTCACCACTAGCCATGGGACGATCAGGGTCGGTTTGTTCTGCAAATAAAGTCAGTATCAAGTAATGACGCTACTACATAGAACCCGTGACACAAGGAATGTTAGTCAATTAAATAAAACGGTGCTGTGTGTTGCACTCAAGATATGTATTTTTAGACAGCTACTAGTAGTAGTAAAAGTTGTTTCTTAAGGGCATGCAAAAACAACCTCTGGAAAAGTTGCAGAAAGTATCGCACTTGCAAAAAAAAGTTTCGTTTAATTTGTGCGTACCATCGGCGGAAGTTTTGAGGGCGAATGCAGTTTTATGGACCTGCTTAAACGAAATATAAGGGAAAGAGATGGGAAGGGCCGCATCTAAATCGATTATCCGCGGCATTACATAACTAATCTACGTATATTAATCCGTATATACGTACGTATACGGGAAAGTAAAAGTTGCACTTCCAAGTTATGACCATTTATGAAACGATGTATACATAGGCAACATCGTGCAGGTCGATTTCACTTTTCCATATAGTCAACAAGAGACTAATAATTTCTCGGAATGGTCAACAAACTGTTTGATTTCGAAATCGTCTTCAGTGCCATGTAACCAGCTGGAAACTTCCAAAACCCTTCGTCGTTGCGCGCTACCAATGCATTAACCATTCCCTGAAGTGTAGAGAAGCTAATAGGGAGCGGATTTCTATGATTTTTTGCAAATTTTTGTCCATTGCTTCAAGGCCTGACTAAATGACATTTATTGACATTTGGTTAGAATATTATACTACGTAGATTAATACGTTGGTGCATCTTTGGCCAATTTTCCCCCCCGTTGGTGCGTATTCTCATCATTATTGGCACACATTTGGCATATTTCGCTAAAATACGAGACTTGTCTATCCTCCCGGTATGGCCTCACTTTTTTTCTCTATTCCTATTCTCTTTTAATGTAATGTTTCATTCATTTGGGTTCACTCCTCGACTGTATTATACGTTACGTAACGCAAGTTTTGAAGTATTTTAAATACTCCCCTCCTTTCTCTTCTGTTTCATATCCTCACCCCCTTGCGTACATACACCATTACTTGCACTGCACTGCCACATAAGCCTGGAGAGCAGTCGGGAACCTAAGGGCTTGTCCTGACCGGAGGGGGGGGGTGCTCCGCTCATGGGAGATATCTAGCTCAGGGAAACCCTGCCACTTGCCAACCAGCGCGGGACGATCACCGCCGCCGACGGGGATAACACATGCACTACACTTGGTGGACTTGATTTAGACCTTGTACGGAAATCCGCGTCCGCGAATCACTAAACAGTCCTCTTAAGAAACTCTCATTTGAAGGGTCCAGTATGAATTCGGCTCGAAGAAGTTGTCAAGTGCATTTGCTTTGTGGCGCTATCTCTAGTACGTTTCTTACTTCCATGACACCCCAAATGAGCACGATGCACACCACCAAGATCGTAATGGAGGTTATTAAATCCATCCAGCAGACCGCCAGCACCCCTGCAAGTACATCAATATTAATATTAATAATGATGATGATAATGATAATAATGATAATGATAATGATAATGATGATAATGATAATGATGATAATGATAATGATAATGATGATAATGATAATGATAATGATAATGATAATGATAATGATAATGATAATGATAATAATGATAATGATAATGATAATGATAATGATAATGATAATGATAATGATGATGATAATGATAATGATAATGATAATGATGATAATGATGATGATAATGATGATGATGATGATGATGATGATGATGATGATGATGATGATGATGATGATGATGATGATGATGATGATAATGATGATATGAATTTGTGATACTCAAAAAATGCTAAAGAAATCGTGGAAAGACAAAACACTCTATGGTCAATATTTAAAAAGAATGGACAAGGTGCATATCAATAAAGATTAATCATGCATGTTTCTTAAAAGGGGAAGAATGAAGACGGAATCGAAAGCAGTTGTAATAGCTGCTCAAGATCAGGCGGTGAAAACACGTCATTATGATAAAGCTGTTCTCAAAATTTCCCAAGATTGTCGCATTTACCAGGAACAAGTTGAAATCAAGCATTGACCATATCGTCTCAGCTTGTCCAATTCTAGAAAAGATCGAGTACTTGAAAAGGCACGACAGGGGTGTGTGCACCGGTAGATCTGTACCGCTTTCGATTTTCCCAGCTGCAAGTCACTAGAACCGGTGACATCTGTTGGACTCTAAAGAATACGAATTCAATGTGTTTCTACGAGAGCGGCTAAGTAATCTGTTTTCCGGCGGTAAGTAATTTTGTTATCCGGCGTTTGGAGAAAATTTTGCCGTCGATGTGCCGTGCGATCGGAACGTATCCAAGGAGGCTGAGAAACGTCTTAAATACAAAAGTTTGAAAATTGAGAACAGCCAAATTTGCCTGTCGGTTTATTTATTAATTTATTTTGGGGCTAATATGGTTCGCCTTTAATGTAAGCTTATAAAATTGGCAAAGGGCCAATTTTGATTGAAATATCTAAATTTTGAAAAATTTATATATTGTAAAAAATTAGCCCCCTTTCAATTACATATTTAAATTACGAATATATACTTTCTCATTTATGTACGTATATACAGAGTAATACACGTAGTATACGGAAAGTTACGCAATGCTGCTGGGAAAGTGACGTTTATTTCGACAGAAAAAAACTGGTTTTGTTGAACCCTCAAACTGAGTACCGAAAAAGCGAGTGTTTCTTCCTCTTGTATGTGGTAAATTATTTCTTCTAAAACGTTGTCAGTATGCACGGTTTGTGGTTCCTTGATTCCGAAAAATTGGGGTTCGACAAAACGCCCGTCTTTATGTACATCTGTAAACAGTAACTCCTCAACCATTCACAAAATTCCTCCATTCCACATTCCTCCAAAATGAATATTCCATGATCGATATGGTCAGACTGAAAGCCCTGCGAATTTAATGTAAATCCATTAAATTTTGGGGTACTTTTCATGAAGCACCTCGAACATTTTCAAACTTTCTGCAATAATGGCTCCATTCTTTTCCGGTAGGATAGTGTTAAATGTATTTTGAAGAGGGCATAGGTTCGATTTTCACAGTTAGCCTTACGTAAATTTACTTGAAGGAAAAATATCTATCGTCAATGTTGTAGTTGTAGGAACACGCCGGAAAAACTCAAACTTTTGAAACTTTCGAAAATTCAGAGTTAACATTGAAAAACGGACGTATGCTATCTTCGTTACTGTATTTTACTCTATTCTTTTTAAAAAAAATAGAAAAAAATTGGATGCATTTGTGAGAAAATTTTGAATATGTCACCAAGGCTTCATGTAATTTTAAAGAATGTTGTTCAAATTTTAAAGAATGTTTTTCAAAATCGCCTCGCCTCGTGGGAGTCAGATCGACTGGAAAATATACATTTTGGAAAAAAATCCTAAGTATGCTTTAGGCGCTAGTGGTGTTCACAATTGGGCAACCAGAGAGGGAATAACGGGTGTTTTGAAAAAAAAAAACTTTTTATCAAAGGACCCCAAAACGTGTATCTCTTTTTAAATTCCGAAATCGATTTTTCGCTGCATTACATAATATTGTCTATACTTTGTGTATTCAGTCCGTATACACGTACGTATACTAGAAAGTAAATATTAATGATTATTCTTACCTTGGTGTGTTTTTAATAAATACTTGCCGAACAAAGCAACTCTCAAGACATTCATCTTGTTGTCGACTCTCATACGTGCAGTTATGTACGGGGAATCACAAAGGTTTTCTTTCTTTATGCTTTCTTGAAGCAGAAAACGAAAATAGGATATTAGGTCAACGAGACAAAAGCACAAGTAATTGTTCTTAATTAAGAATATTTTCGCAGTTTGCTTTAACGTCTTGAGTTACAATATTGAAATTGTGAACTTTTTACTAATGGACAGATACTCCACTCTGTAATAGCCAAACTATATTCTTCCTCCTCTACTTATTTGAAACCAAAAAAGCCCAAAATAGTACCGGTTTATGTGACAGTAGCAAAATACCTGTCGTTTCCAGTGTTTTCTTCAAATGTAATCTTTGTGAAAGAGGAGAAAGATGAATTGTATATTAACCACAGGGTTTAAGAGTATTTTTATTGTAATTGGCTCAAAAATTAATTAAATACTATACTTTTTCTTTCATTTTATTTTACAATACTTACCTATTAGATGTAAAAAAAAATATTTGAGACTTGCTGTAAAACAGTACAATAAGTAGTTCATCGTTGTACTGTTTGACGGCAAGAAATGTATTCATTACGAGACGACTCTGCTCTGTAATCAACTTTCCCTGACTAAGAACATAACTATTGTGTAATCGGTGTATAACGGTATGTGCAAAGGAGAAATAAGAACATTTTCCTTGCCTTTTATGGATAATGTGTAATGTCGATGACAGCGTATTGTACTGCATCTCTGTGCAAAGGTCTTTCTAATGATATTAATATTCTTTTTTTTGTCTTTTCCTCGAGGCAATAGTTCACTACATTATTTATAATTAATTTACTACCAGAACGACAAAAACAAAACACTTTTTTTTCGGTCTATCTGGGCTGGCGTCTACTTAGGTCAAATACTTGTAGACATCGGTCGGCACTACTCGTGCGTTCTTGGATGTTTGTTCGGGTCCTCGCGTACAAAACAACAGTAGTTCCTAATTCTGCCGACTGCAACTGTGTAATGAACGAGTTGTCTTAGATGTTGGCGTTTGTTGCGGGCTTGCACAGGTGCTCAACCCGACTCGGGTTCGTTGACTGGCGTGTAGTGCTAGGAAAGAGGGGGGAGGGGTGGGGGGGCCTCTCACTACCCTCGACGTGCTGTTGTTCGGAGAGGAAGGATTCGGAGGGAGGGTGAGAAGCAAAAGGGGAGAAAAGAGGTGTTAAAAGTGGTGGTGGTAGTAAGCGAGAGGATGGAAATGGTAATCTGGTGTATTGAGCCTGTATTGACGGGTGAGTAGAAGAATAAACGAGTAGTAAGATGTATTGGTGTACATGTTACTGCTTGATAATAATATTGGTAATAGATGTATAAAGTATATATTATGTGACCTAGATATGTACTGCATGTAATACAGAATGCAGAGAAAACGAACTCTGACGATGCGATGTAATTGTATGTGAATTGTAATTGTGATGTGTAATTGTATGCGATCAATTGTATGTGAAGAAGACCAAACCCATCTTGAATAAAGAGTATCAGGTACAAATAACATACAACCGATTACATCAGAGACAATGGATTATAAATCTCATCAATTTAAAGACTCCACATTGACTAAATCAAATTTTTTTAAAAAGCAATAAAAAAACAAAACTTGAAATTTCTGTTGCAGAGGAATCTGATAAACTAGGAAATTAACTTACCCCTCTTAAAGGAACATTAATCTTAACCAAGAAACAAATATGTTTTGAATTGGTTACAACTAAAGAGTATTTTTGAAAAAACAAAAAAAGCATAAATATTGAGCAAAGCGTTCTTTAATTCACTTCACATATTAAACTGTAATACTAATGTTAGAAGATACTTACCCCTCCTTACGGATAAAAACATCAAGAGACGTTTCACAAATTTAAAAAAATAAATTAAAGAAAATTGAAGAAATCAGAGAACTTTCAAGCTCCAGTGAAATCAGCAATGACGATTCAATCTAGTACTCTTTTCAAATTCTGCACTTGAAATGGCATATACTATTCTCCAATGGAATATAAATAACTTTAGCCCACAAAAAGAGAAATTGCTACTACTAATCAACAAGTGCAACCCTGATATGATCTGCCTACAAGAAACTAATAATAAAATCAACCAAAAACCACCATTAAATAATTACAATTTGTGTTTAAATAAGAGAACAGATGCAAACATAGCTAGTGGTGGGGTAGCCATCTACACAATGTCATCTTATAAAGTTGATGAACTTCACCTTAATTCGACCCTTGAATGTTGTGCAGTCACGATTAATCATATAAATAAGCCCATAACTGTATGTAATGTATATCTCTCCCGCAGTCATGCCTTTACGGCTAGTGAACTGACCCACTATATAAATCAACTGCCGGTACCATTATACTATTAGGTAACTTCAACAACCCAGTTTCATGTGAGGATCACACAGAGGGGATACAAGAGGAAAGATATAATCAGTACATACCCAATCACTGCAGAATACTGCAGCAGAGTAAATCCTTGTTACTACATGAATTACTGTTCTTGATATGGTTATTGTTCACATTTAATTTTCTTATGTAAATCTATGATTTATACTATTATAACTATTTCAAACCCATATTATGGGTCAATAAAGAATGCGTTCCTCCAGGTCAAGTGTCTGACCCGTCCATAAAAATGTATAGGATGTGCAATAACCGCTTTGTAATTGTAATAACCCGCAACAGAATTTGTTAATACTGTGATTCTGTATTACAAGCTTGTGGTCGCTCGAGACCTTGATGTTTATGCGACCATTATAAATAAATTCAATAAAAAAACATGCCAAGCAAAAAATGAGTTACCTTTCAATACATTCAAAACATGTGTTTATCAATTGGTATTTTATTAGGAACTATTGACATTAATTGCAAATGAACAATATATCTTAAAGAGCTGCGTGTCAGTACTTTCCACTCATTTCTCAAAAGAACGGGAGAAGCATGATTTTTGTCACACTTCTCCCCCCCCCTCGCATCTTGCCTCTTGCAAAATTCCCTATATTCTTTCACTTATCTATATTTTGATTTGAATGTAAACATATATACTGCCCCGGCTCTTGCTTCTAATATCTATGGCGGAGTTTCCATTACTTCCACATTATAGTCCATTTCAAGTTCCATTACATCGATACAACTTGACATTCTCGTCCTCATTCAAAAAAACACATGAACAACGATCGTCTAGTGGTGCTACAAAACGGTACAAATTTTCCCGTATTATTTTTCTATTTCCGTTGGTCGCGGATAGATATACGGACTTGCCACATACTCTTGCCAGTTGCCATCTATCTTTACTTTCCCGTATACATAGGTACATACAGAGTAGTATACGTAGTATAATGTTATGTAATGCTATGGAAAATCGATTTCGATATTTTCACGGATCACGGATTTTGGGGTGCCACTGAAACACTGAAACCCTGTATCTTGTATGCAAAATGTATTCCTGTTAACAGACATTTCCCCGACCATCGGCCAAAACCAGGCATTTTTAGTTTAAACATTTAAATCGTTAAAACGGCACCAAATTTGTATTAAATTTTGACCTCGAATAGAGTATATGGATGCTTAAGAGAGTGGTGCAGGTCTCATGTAAGTTGCATTGATAATGCGATGTATTAGATTTGAATTCCAATTTTTTTGTAAATGAAATATATTCTAAAGAATCGGTTCTTTAAGAAGGTCGTGTTTTTTTAAAATATGTGTGGTTTGGTGTAATTTTTAAAAATTCAATGTTTTTGGGTTCCATTTTCTGCCCTTTAGGAAATATCAAATTGGAATTCAACAAAGGCATTCTGCGCCGCGAGACGGCAGGTGTAGTTCTGTGAATTCCATCTCATTGTTGGGATTTAACGTTATGAAACGCAGTTTTAATTGACGAATTTGTGTTGGTAGGTGCTTAAAAATATTTGGTTTTCGCACCTAATGTTCTACGATTTGTAACGAGTTTTTTGGAAAAATGATGTCTGAGGTGTGTTAATTCAGACAAGATTATATTGTGGAACTTCTTCTGCCAGAAGAAAAAATGTCTGCTGAATAATTTTGCGAGTACAACGCCTTTTTCTCTGGGGATGTGCCAACTCGCTACTAGAAAAATTCGTTCCTTAATTTTGACAAAAAAATAAAGAAAACAGAATTATTTTTTATTAAAAACTACAAAAATAGCAAAATATTCTTACCGTAAAGAATGTATATTTATGATACAAGTAATGAAAGTCACCTTTTATTTTGAGAGTACGAAAGGTTCCGATATGAGGCCGACAAGTCTAGTGGTTTAACCCTACCAGCAAAAGAGTAACTTTTACCACGTGTACATATACATTTTTAGGCAGATTAACTGATTTTCATTTTATTTTTATTAATGTGTATTGAGGACTTAATGATGTATTGAGGACAGAAGTAAATGATGTGGTCAGACGAAAGTATCTTGATTTCTTTGTTGGATTCACAAATTCAGACTGGAGCATCGTCTCACTATTAGCATTAGTTCTAAAAACAACAACTTTTATCTCGCTGTATACGCCCTGAGAAAGTCGCTTTTACTTGAAGCTGTATAAAAAATGGCTTTCTTTCAAATAGCTTTGCCAACTTAACGTTTGATGAAGAAAAAGTAGATGAATTATTACGAATGCTGCAACAATAAATGGAATTATGAAATGGAATGTAAAGAATCGGGTTAATACAGCGTTATCAACTGCAAATCCACCTCAAACCAATTGAACTAAATCAGTTCCTAAATATGGAATTGCTGATTGAAGATTAGTGAATAACAGTGGCTCCTCAGAATGATATTAAACCAGCAAAGTTATACTCTTGTTTCGTTACTTACCAATGGCTCTTGAATCTTTGTCCGGTTCGTAATCGAAGCTAAACGAGTGCGAAGGATCCGTATCTTTTCTGTAGCCAGCACCCGCCCTCAATAGGCGACGTGCTCTCCATTTCTGGCGGGGGCAAGATTGAATCGGATTAGAGCACTCATTAGGGAATGTAGAATTTTCTAATATTGTTAATGTTCTTGTTTTCATTTCGATTCATTTGTTTCGAAATATACAGATCAGGTCTATTCATTAATATATTGTAGCGTCGTGCCACGCTCAAAACAGACAACCACGTGGAAATCGATGAAGCATCGCCGGATGTTAAACAAAGGGCGGAGTGATGACGCACTGGGCCTTTCCGTGGACGTAGCGGGCCCAGAGCGGCTTTGGGGAGGAGGCAATGGGGGCGGCGGGTAGAGCCAAAAGGGCCTATATATGGCCAGGAGAACAATGCCCCAGTCTTCTTGTGCTAGCGGCGTCGGCGACAGGTGAAGCGCGTGTCTGTGCGTGTAGGTGCACTGCGGCGAGGGGCCGGCAATTCATTGTCGTGACTTGCGAGACGCGTAGATGGTCTCAACGTAGAGCGGCTTCATACAGGGAACATCTGTGGTATGTTGCGGTGTGGTAGTCGTTCTTAAATTATCTCTCCTTGTAGTGGGTCAATTTATTTAGTTTATTGTGAGCAGGGTAGTTGTTAAATTAAGATTACGGTCTAGATTGTTAATAAATCTACTGTTTTACAAACCACTCTCGTCATATATATATATATATATATATATATATATATATATATATATATATCCATTTGTTTTAATATTAATAATTCAGTATAAAAGTTAATTTATTGATTAGTGACTCCTGCCGCGTCATCAGCTAAGGTCATTAGTTCGGTAAGTGCTGAGGCGACGAAATACTCGAAGAAAAAGTTGGAAGAGCAATTAGTAGAAGCTGTAACGAAACATCGTTTCTTCTATCATTAGTTTTTGTCAGACAAGAGTGTTCTGGAAAAGAGACGACACACAATTGACAAAGATTGTTACTTGGAGAAAGAATTAACAAGTATGGAAGAAATTGTCAAGGTTACCTCTGTCCAAACGAAATTAAACCTTTCTTTACGAATTTCGTCGTTTTTACTTCATGTTACAACTGCATCCAGTGCCTGGCACACCCTGAATCGAACCTTGAAGGCGTTCAAACCGTTTTTACTAAGCTTTCTACACTTCGCGTCTGATGACAATGCGAGCTGGCGTCTGAGGT
Organism: Gryllus bimaculatus; assembly: GCA_017312745.1. Classification (NCBI taxonomy): domain Eukaryota; kingdom Metazoa; phylum Arthropoda; class Insecta; order Orthoptera; family Gryllidae; genus Gryllus; species Gryllus bimaculatus. Next base: position 2,482,746 of record BOPP01000167.1, read on the forward strand.
AGTAATCGGTGTTCCCCGTATTTTGACAATGGTAATTTTACACGGGGCTGCCCAGGAGCTGGTGCGATCTTTCGGTGATGCTCCGAACTAACTGGAAGCAGCTGACAATTTACGTCAAGGAACTTTGTACGAAAGAAAAGAGTATTTGGTCAACAGAGAGGAAATTCGCGCGGCTTTTTGAGAAAATTAAGACCATCTCCGCAGCTCCAAGTTTGAAATGTATAATCCTTTCCTCCGAAACGCCTTCAAAGAACATCAAAAATGCCCCATTAAAAACAAGTCAATTTGAAGCAATGTGCCAACAGTAAGTGTAGTGAATGTTTGAGTGCGCGAGAGGTGGTGGTCGTGGTGGTGATCTTCTCCGCTGGATGGCGAGATCCTGTGCAGACCTAACAGTCGAGTTTTTTTTATCATCCAGGACCGCTTCTTCCCACCCTCTTTCTTGTCCCATCTACATCCCTTTGTACACACTAACAAGCACTACACTACCACACATGACACCGAGATATGAGCTCGTGCCGGCTAGGGAGATATCCCGCTAGAGGAAGATACCTGCTAAGTGGAACTTTTCAGTTTCACCATGTATTTTATTGTTGCTTTTTGAACAGTCAAAGATGCATTTAAAAAATCAAAATTTCTGAATTGTGTATAAAACTGAATTTGGGGTCGTTAAAATTGTTCATCTTATTAATACATTTTACTGTTCTTTGAGTTCAAATAAATAAAAAATCCCCTGTATAAAATACATCAGTATCAATCACTTACGAAGGTTGCCTTAAGAATGCCTTAATAAGAAGGTCTGGATTTTCTTTTACTCAGACTTTTTCTGACTTTCCTTTTACTCTTAGATAATTATACAAATCACTTAATAATGGTGCATTAATGCCAGGAGTAGCTGATGTGGTCAGACGAAATTATTTAATTTTCTTTGTTGCATTCGCAGATAAATCTGAACACTCGATCAACGCCTTATTTTTTAGCATTGCTTCTAAAAACAGAACAGTCATTATATCAGTCAATACAATAAAGGTAGAATTTTTTTGTAGATCGACCACGGTGAAATACCCCCAAAAATTACTTTAAACGTAAACTAAATCACTGTTCCTGAAGTTTCCAAGAAAAAAATTGGCCCTTCTTATGGATTCGCGAGCGAAGTTGGTTGTTGTTGTTGTTGTTATTTTTTTTTTAAGTTTTTGAAGAAGTCATAGTAGAAGTTATTTTGAGGTGTGTTGCAGAGTTATACTGCGGAGTAGGCCATGGCTGTACAAAGCATTTTCTCTTGGAGTTCGAGAAACACCCTAACTTAAAATTTTGTGCCACACACAACCACAAACCATTTGACAATAATCCACTTTCATAGTGAACAATGTGGTCTCATATTCAACTCAGAGAGAAAGAAAGAAAGAAAGAAAGAAAAGTACGGCCGCCGAAAAGAAACTAACCTCTAGTAGGTGTTGCGAACTTACGAAACTATAAAATCATACGAGAGGCTATGTTTATTAATAAACATTATTTTTCTAGATTCACTACTCAATACTTCTCTTTACTAACTATTTACATATAATTATTTACATGCTTCTTTCACATTTACAGGCAGGTATATTTAATCTGTCTGTGTGTGTGTGTGTGTGTAATAAATGGTCGAGTGTTTCATAATCGACTGTGTTTACTTGCCCGGTACGCTTTCCAGAAACTCCTGGCTTGCTCCCTTCCAGCCTCTGTCCCATAGTCCAGTCTGTTTATTGCCAACTGCGCTATCTCGTCTTCGTTGAAGATCTGTGAAATGGTCACCAATGACTTTGATTTATTTCGTCAAAGAACAGTAGAAACTACTTGCGACTTACGGGGGAAGAAGTTCAACCTATGCTCGTTTTCATTGTTATAGCGCTTCCTCGCCATTTAACCGTAATTAGTTCAGTGCTGAATAATGGTACCAAAAAAATCTAGGTTAGCAACTCTTTTCGCTTCTGAGTAATACGTACTTGCATCGGTACACGAACTACAGATTTGGGTTTTTAGTATTTGTGTGAAAATGGTAAACCAAACCCCCTGCTCTACTCCTACCGCAAGTAGCAAAAGGAAAGCTCAACTAAACGCAAAGTGAATTTACATTTATGTCCAGGCGCCAAATAAGGGGCCCTCTCTCGGCATTTGCTTAAAGGGTGAAGAAAAACTGGTCGAAAGCTTGATCGAGATCTCGCAAGAATCTGCAGCTCCCCGATTTCTCGGCCGCCAAAATTATTTTATAAATTGTTGACTTAAGGGGGGGGGGTGTTTTTTGCCGGGGCAAAAATGAAGGTGCAGCTTTCTAATACAAATCGTCTGTTTCTGTAGATATATGACGAAAGAAAGTGCAAGAATGTCAAATAAGCTAGGGAAAAAAAATATTTAATGTTCGCCGCATGTTTGCCCCCCCCCCTCCCAGTCATGGATAATAATAGGGCCCTATGGCCTTGGTTTTATTTATTATGCATTGGGAATGCTGCTATCTTGCAAATGTAGAATGGTCAAGTGTAGCAAATATTATTTACGAGTATAACACCCACACATTATTTTAATTTGTTAATTTCAAAACGTGTATATAAGCATCAGTAACGGGACAAAAACTCTTCATAAAATGATCTGTTAACAGAATGCGCAAATTATAATTTACGAAAATTTGTCACAATAATAATTATTGTAAAAAAATATTTCTACTATGAAATTATTGATATTAAAATGTTTTTTTCTAAAACGGCAAGTTTTATACATTCTATTACAAAGAACAAACCTCTTGATTAGTTGCTGAGCAACATGATTATCAACTGGTTAATAGTAAATCAGTTGAGAAGTGATTTTCGTAAATGTAATCCTTGTTGTGATTTTTTATATAACTTGGTCTCCTGATTTTGAAAGCAAATCCTCATTCTTTGGAACTTAAAACATATAGTCGCGAAAACGTATGGCTCTCGCTAGAAAGCATTAAAAACAAATTAACATCTCCGTTTTATACATGGCACTATACAATTACAAGATACATATGTAATTGTACAGAGAAACTGGTATTGAACGATCTATAGTTTGTAATCGATCTGGGCATTTCTCGGCACTGGACGAGACTATAATACGAGAGGCTTAATTATGGTTTTAAACGCAGTTAGGGCTGTGTAATATGGAAGTTTGGCTGCCCTATATTGAACATGGGTATGAATGAACATGAATTATTGAACATGGTGGGAGCTTTTGCATCATATACTCACGTACTTTGTATAAGTCGGGTCGCATTCTGTCGAGATTGAAGTTTTGTGTTTGGTGACGCCTCCGCGCCTCCGACGATTCTGTACTCGTCAAGTGGGCTCGTGCGACGCAGATTTGATGCGCTGTTCTGTGTAAGACAAATGAAGAAGATGAGTGTATTTATTCGCGTGGAATTCCCTTCGAGTCAATAACAAAGAACACGTGTAGTACTCAGATCACTGTAAGTATAATAAATTCGCGGCGATGGTGTAACAGTTAGCGTTTCGGGCTGTTGTACCCAGGTTGGCGGGTTCAAACCCGATCGAAGCCGTGGATTTTTATGGACGTACGCCTTCTTTCGGAGGGGAAGTAAAGCCGGCTGTCCCATGTGAGTACATTTACTTGCATATAAAAGATCCTCAAGCCTAAATGACGTAGCCTCTGAGCTAAATTCAAAATCGCCTGTTTCTCGCCCAAGAAATACCTTCTTTCTCTGCTAGTTGGTGAAAGGAGCGTAGCGAAATTTGCGTGGTCAGACAGAAGAGCAGGCCTAATGGTAATGGCCTGAGTCTCGCCACGTAAAATAAGGCATTAATTCAATTCAATAAACGAAAAGATACAAAAAATAAGGATAAGAAAAATATTAATTAATTAGTTGTAAAACAAGACTGCAATCGTCTCGTACCCTTATATGGCGAATTGATAATCATGAGCAATGTCAAATTCAATTTTAATGCACACGAATTTAATGTTAGAGATTATTATTCCAATGTAATAACATTGGTGGATTTAAATCAATATATATTTTGAACATCGATGTTTGCTGACATTGATGTTTAATTATCGTTGTCACCTCCCTGCTTCCCCTCCGCCACTTTTGCCAACACCAGGGTTTTTTCTAAGTTGTTGGACAAGAGTGTAATATATTATTGGATTCCCCGAATCGTCAGCAAAGTAACCAAAGCAGTGTAAGCAAACGTGAATAGTGATGTTGATTTGATGTGTGATAGTCTTTCACAGAAAAAAAACGTATTCAGTCGTAGAGAGGTGATTTTCAAGGCGTAAAATGAATGTCCAATGTAAATTTAACTATTAAAAGCGAGGTTTGTTTATACGCTTTTAAAAGACGTGATGAGACGTTAAAAAGGGTCAATACGTTTGTAAGATTTTTTTGCAGTTGAAGCTAATCTGCTAAAGGTATCATTCAAAAAATATACGGCTTTACCACTTTTGACAAATTGTTTGATCGTTTCTAGTAGCCTTCTCGAAGCCAAAAGATCAGGATGCTGTTGAATGTCCTCTTAATTATCACGTGATATAATTTTATATAAAAAGATAAGATCGCTTTTTAATTCTGTCGCTCAGATAAGGAATTTCAAACTGTTTGTAATACGGTATTCGTGACAAAATCGTGATGTATGCGTATATCTTTCACAGGCAAATGTGTCTCAGGGCACCAACTGGTGGCCCTTCAGAGCCTCTGATCTGAACGTCCTGAGGTTCGAGTCCCGACTAGGGCAGGATTTTCTTCACTAGCTACACAGCAAGGTCGAAACCAGTCGCTGTCTGGAGCAGAATTCTAGAGGTCGGCTGCTCTGATCAGTCGTTTTCCGTGATTTCCCCGATCAACACCAGGCGAATGCCGGAGCAGTACCCTCACAAACGGGCCACGGACCGCGCGCGATCTTTCCTTCCTCTTCCTTGTCCTACCCTCACCCCTTACACTAGCATGCCCCACACTCCACACATGGCGGGAGACCGGTGGGGAGCTTAGAGCTCTTCCCGGCTGTGATGGTTAAGATCAACACCAGTCGAATGCCGGCGCAGTACCCCAACAAACGGACCACGGACCGCGCGCGATCTTTCCTTCCTCTTCCTTGTCCTATCGTCGCACCTACGTACACACACACACACACACACACTTTATTTATTTACTTGGCTGCCTTCGCTAGGCACCTTCGCCATGGACGCGGCGTCACCCGGACAGCCAAGTAAATACTCACTCCGGCCGCGGAAGCCTACGCTCTCTCTCACACACACACACACACACTTACATGCACAACACTACCCCACAAAAAGTTTAAAGCAAGTAAATTAATCTAAATAACGGTACCTGTTAAATCGCTTGTACGCCTCAAACATTGAGTCGTTGAATTGCTTCTCCATATAGTACTCTTGTGTGTACGTGGTTGTGGCATATACGCCAAACACTAAACCGTACACCGAGAAAACAAATCCACAAGCTCCCAGAAACTGTAACAGAAATAATTATGGTTCTACGTACTAATTGTTTTATTAATGCAATTAGCAGTGCTGATATTGTATATTTTTACGAGATCACGTACGAGAGTATTTTTAAAAATATCGATTTTTTAAATTCTTATTAATTTATCGCCTTTAAGAAGACACTTCTTAAGAAGACAAAGTTATATAATGCTGCGGTGAAAAGCGGCGAATTATCGACAGAAAAAGTCTTATTGCCGGGTTCTGGTAACGAAAAAGTGGATAAATCCACTTGCTAAATTTATGGAGGGGGGAACTCTAACACGTGGTGTAGCCAGAATCAACGTTTTGTGGGTCTCTGATACCAAAAAATTGATGGATGGCAAAACGTATGTCCGTCTGTTCACAACTCTAGTTAACTGTTCAGTGGTTGATATTCTTCAATCTATTTGGTTAATTATGCGGCCCCGTGAGTTTTAAGTCGATATTATAACTTTGGAGGGTACTTTACATGAAGCCCCTGAGATATTTTCAAAATTTTCAAAAAAATTGTGCCATCGATATTGATTAAATTTTGTTGGGGATCATTGTGAAGGACGTTTAAGAGAATGGTGCTGGTCTCATGTTCTTTGAAAACCCTCATTTTTGGAAAATTGGAAAAGTTCATGAGCAGTTATAAGTGTAGATATGAAAGTATGAAAAGCAGTTGAAATGTAATGTATTAATTAACCAAGCATCATTTTGTAACTTTTTAAATTTTTCCACCAGGTTATGCGTGAAGATGTAAGCTGTCTATTAAAAACATGTTTGGCATTGAATTTTGTTTTTGTCAACGGTATGTTAATTTGGTCCAAGAATCAATTAAAAATTATATTTTGCATCAGTTGACTAACCGTCCTTCGTACGGCTTTCTTGCACATATGTTGACTCTACGACAAACATCTGTCGTTTGGTCACGTGAATTGAATTGAATTGAATTAATGTCTTATTTTACGTGGCGAGACTCAGGCCATTAGGCCTGCTCTTCCGACTGACCACGCAAATTTCGCTACGCTCCTTTCACCAACTAGCAGAGAAAGGATGTATTTCTTGGGAGAAAAAAAGGCTATTTTTTTTAATTTAGCTCAGAGGCGTCATTTAGGCTTGAGGATCTTTCACATGCAAATAAATATGCTAACATGGGACAGCCGGCTTCACTTCCCTCCGAAGAAAGGCGTACGAAGGATTTCTTCGCCCTTAAAAATCCACTGCTTCGATCGAGTTTGAACCCGCCAACTTGGGTACAACAATCCGAAACGCTAACCGTTACACCATCGCCGCCGCCACGTAATGCAGTGTTATTGTGTTCGCTCTCATGGTTTGCATTGCATGTAAGAGATCGCGAGCTAAGTTTGTCACGATAAAGGAAATTTCGTTGAGCATCCTACATTGACTAGAAAAAGACAGAGGCTTCTTAAACCTGGACACAGTTTCAAGTTTTCAGATAAATTTTAGTCAAAAACAGTAAAAAAAACTGTATGTGACGTATAGGAAGAGGATCTGCGCACATTTCCTTGGGTTCCAGAATCCCTTCTCATAATTTAACTGTAACTTTTTAACTAACATATTCATTTCAACTATAAATATTTTAAAGATGAGTAACAGTTTTTTGAAGAAAACAAGCAAAATAAATAAAAATAAGATTTAAGAAAGCGCGAGATAAGCAACATTTGAAAAACTAGACATTTTTGGTCCCGAGTTACAGAAAACTTATTTGCAACTGTAAACGAAGTGCAAATTTGATTTTTCTGCATTTCTTACAAAATACACCCCCAACTCTACTCCTACTACTACAAGCAAAAGCAGAGTTCAACAAAACGTGCGTATAGTGAAGCTACATTTACGCCCAGAAGCAAAACGAGGGGCCATCGAAGCATTTGTTCATGTATCAGGGAAACTGGACAAAAACGTGATTGAGATTGGGGGTCATTGACCCGGAAGCTAAAGTACATTATTTGTTACAAGCACTTTAAATCTTTTTAAAAATAATCAATAGTAAATGCAAACGTAAATGTAGCTTAACTATGCGCACGTTTTGTTGTATCTCCTTTTCCTTGTAGTGATAGAAGTAGAGGTAGGGCTGAGTTACCATTTTGTTAGGTGTTTACCGATGCATATACGTTTTCTATAACTCGGGAACGAAAATGTGTAGTTTTTCAGATGTTGCTACACTCACGCTTTTTTACATTTTATTTTTATTTATTAATTTATCTTTAAATTTTACTCGTCTTTCAACTATTTATAGTTAAAATGATGCGAAGGGATTCTGGAACTCAAGAAAACTTAGGCAGATGATCTTTCCCGGTGCGATTATGCCAGACAGCATTAAATGACAAACGAATACATACATAATTGCGGTTTCGCTACATTTCTCTTGTTTGTGAGATATGAGCATGTAAATTTAATTTATTTTGATGTTTTTTTCCCGTTTGCAAAACAAAATTTGGGACAGATGCTTAGTTTGTATTAATACTTTCGCATTTGTGTTAATATATCGAAATCAAGTTTTTGCGCTTGGTCAATTGATGAATAATCCCGTCAAATTGTCAAATTTGTGTTGATATTTGCTTGAAAATATTTAGGTTTCGCAGCACATTTTAGGATTTTTAATGAGTTTAACAAAAAATGACTGAGATGTGTTAATTCAAAAAGAAATCCTCATATAAATACTACGTTGCGTAACCATTACTAGTGTGCGAAGGCACGTGCTGTTGTAGCACCTCTAGTTCAGCACAGAAATTACAATGTTTCAGTAGTACGTAACTCTAGCCAATAATACGAGAAAGTATGTGCTGTTGTAGCGCACCACTAGTTTTATACAAAAATTCTACAATCTCTTGTGTACAAAATTATGTTTGTTTAATACGTGTAACATTTCAGTAAGATTTTAAAAAGCAATTTTAAACATTTCGTGTCAAGCGCCCTTTAAATATCAAATTTTGTACCATTTTAGTTGTTGTGCCAAAAATATTTCGAAGGAATAATATTTGTTACAACCGTTGTTAGCTTTGCTAGTGTCTGGCGCCAGAAGTACGTTGCAATGCTGTTGTTTGTTCTTTGTTAACATTTTATTATCCATGTGTTGATGATTGATTAGGGCTTTTGCATTGTCACTGCCACATTTTAAAGTGAAATTCCCGTAAGTTACATTTCATCATACAAATCTTTTTATAGAAAAAACACTATGAAAGACACAAAGCTGATATTTTGTTTAGGTTCATGACACCATTTACAATAAAGTAAATTACATTAAATGTCCGAATTCAGAACACACAGAGACATGGTTAAACTTTTTCAATGACCTTTTTTTTATTTTCCCCACAACCAATGATTGTAAATTATGTCTTAGTAGTCTAATATTTAGATAATTATGTGATCTAAAAAAATCCAACATGATTTATCTACTTGATAGAGTTTCAGATAACATTAAGTTCGTTCGAGAGCAAAATAAAACACAAAATATCATAATGAACTAAGATATTAATAACAAAACATACAATAAAGATATAAAATATACTTTCGACGAAGTATTTTATATCAGAAACACTTTTTTCAAGTATTTTGCCCAACTCTGCCTGCAAGTTTCTGTTTTCCTGCTAGATGGTTAAAGGAGCATAGCGAAGTGTACGTGGTCAGACGTTAAAGAAAGCTAGATGTTCTGAGTCTCGCCACGTAAAATAAGACGGTCATAGAACTGATGTGTGCAGATGACCCACCGATGTGGCACAAGCAGCGGCCACAACTGCAGAGCGCAACCCGCAGCACCAACAGTGTGTTAGGATACACACAGGAGCGAAATAATGCTTGTGTAAGTGCTGAGACATCTTGATGCGAAGACGAAATATCCACGTGAAGTCCTGAAAAATCTTAACAGCACATCTGAAAAATTATTTAAAATACATGAATTAATATAAAATTCGTTATCTGATACATCGTTTGTTTTTTTCTTGTGATGCCAAACTAAATTGTCCCACTACACATAGAGCAGTTATAAACTTCATATTGTGGCTTTTTTACTCGTTTTCAAAAGCAGTATGTAAAGTATATTATACTTTAATTCAATCTTATTTCAATTTAAATTAAACATAAAATTCAAACAACTGTTTAAAACGTTTATAATACATTCTAAGTTATAGGTAACACGTTAATTATGAAAGGTACACTACGTAAATTATGGTCTTTTGCAATTGGCCACGTATCAACAAAATATAAAAAAATATATTGTTATATTTATTTAAATCTTTTAAAAAATCTTTTAAAAAATCTTTTAAAAAGATTGTAAAAGTATGATTAAAAAAATTTACAAAAAGTCTCCCTTATGTTATGAATACTTATTTCCTTGTACGGAATGTTAGTAACGTTTTAACGAATATCATTTAATTTCAGTTATTACATTAAGGTACGATTGATAGTAGAATTTGCTGTTATAGGCCTAAACTATCACCATACCAATATGTGTAAAGATCTTGAAAACAATAAAACATGTATATTCATGGGTACGCTGTATTTTCTGCCGCAACATTTCTACATCTGTTTCTTCTGTGCGATGTAGTCACACAGGCTTAGTTGTCGCGTATTTTATAATGTTTGGTCTTTCATGCTCGAACGTAACATTCTTTTTGTAACTCTGCCACCTAAACGGTCAATAAATGTACGATGCTTGCATGTATTGCACCAAAACTTAATTTTTCACGTCACTAAAAACATCTGCACTATGGACCGAAAATAATCAAAAGTATATGACTGGAAGTTGATATTTCCTTTCTCGCGAAAGTTCATACAGTGCGCTCGTCCATTAGCAAGGAGAGACAACAACACTGTCTGTCGAGAACACTACCTGTGATGAGACCTAGCTGTCAAACTCAAAGAATGGTACAAATCAGTTCCGATGAAACGTGTAAATTTTAGGTGGGTAGTACCGTGTGTGGTAGGTCATGTAATTTTTTTATTGTATTTATTTTTTTAAATAAACATGATAGCGCTATAAAATATGTAGTTTATTCAATATTTTTGAACATATAATAATTTATATAAACACATTAATAATTGATTTCTCTTTATATATTTTGTTACTTGCCAGCGACAGAAGGGATTACTTGTATATTCGCTTTTAAATTTTTCGGATTTTTATTAGCAGTTTCCGAGGTGGAGTCCGATGTACTCGTAAGCTGCAGCGCGCTTGACTGAAAGAATCTTCGGTTTTGTCGTTCCCTCGTTTGCCTCGGAACCCACAAACAAGGAACCGGTTCTTTTGGATACGATGGGACACAGCCAACTCGACAAAAACAACCGCGCATCGCGCGCCAAGTTTGAATACTCAGTAATTTTTTTCAGGTCGAATTCGAAAATAATGTTCTCCACAAGTTTGATGGTGGTAATACATATGTGAAATTGGATTTTTTTCAAATTTTGCCAATATTTCAGGTGGCCACCCACCTGGAATATTTGCGCGTGGGTAGTACCACTAACCGTACCCACCATGGCAATGGGATATAGTATAGATTTTGTGAAATGTTTATTTTGTTCATATTGTTATTTTGTTAGTATGTTATATTTTGTACACTTGGAATATGTTAATGAAACTATCACGAAGGTGCGGAGAAGCGTAAATTACTTATAGTAAAAACGAAAATAGCACGACTGGAAAAGGTCGTTCAACAAAGTATCTAAAGCAGTGTAAACAAAAGTGAATATTGATATTGATTTGCTGTGTGATAGTCTTTTACGAAAAAAAAAAAACGGATTCAGTCGTAGAGAAGTGATGTTGAACGCGTAAAATGAATGTTCAATGAAAATTTACTATGTAAGTTAAAAAATTTAGGCTTCTTTTTATGACACTTACACCATATTTATCGCAATATTCAATTATTTCACAAAATTAAGCATATTATTTATTTCAAACTAAAAACTATAAGAGGTCGATTTGTGTAATTAAAATATAGTGTACATTTTGTACGAAATAAATAAAGGTTGAGAAAAAATAAGTGCCTTTAAACATTCTTAGATAAGAACCAGAAATGCTAGACTTTCTTACTACTGAAGATAAAATACCATTAGAGATATTAAGAGTCGTGTTCATTTGAAATGAGAGGCAATATTAAAAGGATATGTTTTATGAAAAGTTTGTGCCTAGCACTTTGTCTTTCTATTGCATGATTGCACAAACAGCGGCTGTAACGAAAGCTTACCCAATCTTGATATATGGTGTGAGATTAATTTTGTATAATGGATATCCAACAATAGTCAAAAACCAATAGCATGTGTCATCTAAAATTTAGTAATTTATAAAAAAGTTTGGTAAATAATCACTACCCGATATCATGTTTCTCTCTTGGAGAAATTCCAAGTTGAATATTGAAACCATTTCCTTGGATACAACACATTGTTGGGGTTCTGTCAAAGATGTAACGTGGCTTTGTTGTAATTACTCGTTCAGGTAAAAAATTATGATTCATTGAGTAAGTTCTTTTGGTGTCCTTTGACACTCCTAGTAGGTGAAAGTTTGTAAATGTAATTCTCTCAAGTTTTGTTTTATTTTTATTTTCGAATGGATTTTTCTGAAAATGTCATCAAGCATAATAATGAAGGAAAATATTCTGGATAACACAGTTTAACTTTCTTATATTTTCTGCCTTACAAATTACTCATTTATACATCACAATGGTTTGGGAACATTCCTAATCCTCAATACAAAGCCATGAGCAAAAAGTAGTTGACCACAGTGCAAGTCAGATCGCGCATTGGCTGACGTGCTGATGGTCTTCCATAGCGGCACTATCGCCTTGTGCAGCTATAAATCCGCAAATAGAGTCGATAGTCACAGTACAACCATAGTCCAATAAAACACGCGCACTGGCCGACGTGCTGACGGTCTTCTTACATGGGCACTATCGCAACGCGCATCTATGAATACGCAAGTAGAATTGATAGTCACTGTGCATCCTTGGTCCCAGTGCACTACGCGCACTGGCCGACGTCCTGACGGTCTTCTTACATGGGCACTATCGCAACGCGCAGCTGTGAATACGCAAATAGGGTCTTCTTACATGGGCACTATCGCAACGCGCAGCAATGAATACGCACGTAGAGTTGATAGTCACAGTGCATCCTTGGTCCCAGTGCAACACGCGCACTGGCCGACGTGCTGACGGTCTTCTTACATGGGCACTATCGCAACGCGCAGCTATGAATACACAAGTAGAGTCGATAATCACTGTGCATCCTTGGTCCCAGTGCAACATGCGCACTGGCCGACGTGCTGACGGTGTTCCCACAGGGGCACAATCTCCATTCGACGCTCTTGATTATTAGGTACAGCTCGTCGCAGTGATTCTTTCCTCGCCTCTCCATACCCCGTGTCGTCGTTCCACATGGTGAAGGCGCTTTTTCGAGAGTCGAATCTATGGAGTCGACTCTTTTCCGCGGGGCGTGGGGGATCTGGTTCTTCGCCGGCGGATGGGGCCGTCGGATTGCTGAACGTCACTTGTCTGTTGAGGAGCTGTTGGGGCTCGCTGACCCGTGTCCTTAGCGCGTTCGTCGCTGCTATTAACAGGGCTGCCAACACTGCAACACCAGATTTGTTTGCTACAGTTTTGTTACATAGAAAACGATATATATTGTGTATGAAAAGAAGCAATATGGTAAAGGGCTGGGATTCAAACAACCATAACCAGTAGACAGGAAAATAAAGCTTTTCAATTGTATGGAAATGTCTAGAAGATTCAGAATGAGAGATGACCAAAACAATTTATAATTGTGTACCTGAAGAACGTCGAAGAGAGGTAGACCTGTTGTGAACTGGATGATCTATCTACAGTACGTAATGGAGGAGAAAGGATTAGAAGATCAATGAGAAGACCAAAAAAATGGTAATCGAAAATGGCGAACTCTTAATTGTTTGTAGAAAGTGCCATTAAAATCGAAGAAATTTGAGAAAAATGCATTAATAATAACGGAAAAGGTAAAAAATAACTTATTAGTAGAAATCAATGAAAAATGCAAAAAATGACATAAAAATGAGTCATTTCGTTTAATCTTAACATTAAATGAATTTCTGTACTAAACAGCATTGCTCGAAAGTGAACACAAAAAAATGAAATTTCATTAAAATTCGTCCCCTATTGATCCCTCTTTTCCGAAGTACATATGGTAGAAATACTCATGTAATTATTTAAATATGTCCAAATTCGAAGTGGCTACTCTTTGAGTCAATTTATCATGAATTTTAGTTTGGCAGGTGCACTAACTTTCAGAGTGCGGCCTGCCTCCTGTTGGAGTTAGCGTACCTCCCAGCATTGCAGGAAGCAGCACTCAGGAGTTCGATGTTAAAAAACTTGATTGATCACCGATTCTGAAAGCGACAAGAGCTAATCTCAGAGCTTAGTTCCGTAAGTGTAGTTCATGATACATCGCTGGATGTGGCGGCGATCTTCCCCCGCTGAATGTCGAGATCTATACCCCACCTACGGCGGCGAGCGGGGAATTTCCCCAACCGGGTATTTCCCACTAGTAGACGCAGTCTCAGACGGTACACACTCCCGATCTGCCTGTGGGCATGTGTGATAGTGCAGTACGTGTGTGTGTGTGTAAGTAAGAGGTGAGGAAGGAACTATCGCGCGCGGTCCGTGGCTCGTTTGTCAGGGTGCTGCTCCGGCATTCGCCTGGTGTTGATCGGAGAAACATTGAAGAACTACCGACCAGGACAACCGGTCGCAAGAATGCTTCACCAGACATCGACTGAATTCAACCTAGCTGACAAACGAGTGTGGAAAATCCAGCCACCGTCGGGGGGGGTGTAATCCTAGGACCGCCCTCTCAGCGTCATCGCAGTTACACTCTTCGCTGCCCTGAGCCACCGCATCCGATAGGGTGGGGGTGAGGGGTGTGTCTAGAGCCCTCTAACTCCCATATAACGCGGTGGAAACCATTGCGGTGACGCGCTCTGCTGCAGCACCTTCTTACAGGAACTAAAACACGATCTGCTGCCAAAAATACTTTAAACGTTCTTGACTGCTGCGTAAGTTCGCGGATCGCAAGAAGGCCCATAATGTTACAAACGATAACGTCTATGTTCTCTGAGAGCGTAGGCTTCCGCAGCCGAAGTCAGTATTTACTAGGCTGTCCGAGTACCCGCGTCCATGGCGAAGGTGCCGACGTTTCGGTCGCCATTCTGCGACCTTCTTCAGGGCGTAATGCATTACGCCATTCTGCGACCTTCTTCAGGACGTAATGCATTACGCCATTCTGCGACCTTCTTCAGGCCGTAATGCATTACGCCATTCTGCGACCTTCTTCAGGGCGAAATGCATTACGCCATTCTGCGACCTTCTTCAGGGCGAAATGCATTACGTCATTCTGCGACCTTCTTCAGGGCGAAATGCATTACGCCCTGAGGAAGGTCGCAGAATGGCGACCGAAACGTCGGCACCTTCGCCATGGACGCGGCGTCACCCGGACAGCCTAGACTAGCCTAGAGGTTTCTTGTAAGTATAGATTATGAATAATTTTTAGAAGACTCTTTTCATATTTCTCACGAATTATCCAATTTGCGTGTGGGGAATGTTGGCGAACGTAACCGGAAGCTGCACCCGGCGACACTAGCACCTCCTATAGTAGCACCCTCGAGCTTTGTCCCCGGTTTTCATGGGGAGTTGCAGGGCCGTGGGTGTGCGTGTGTGTCACTCTCACCGAAACGGTAAGCGACGTGGCTGACCAGCAGCCCGCCGAACAGCCGGGCTCCTCCCGGGCCCCGCAGCGCATGCGCGGCCAGCGCCAATCCCAGCGTCAGCGCCTGCGCCTGCGCAGAGCCCCACGCCAGCAGCCACGCCCACAGAGCGCGTGCGCTCGGCTCCGCCTGCGCCACAGATGCGGGGGTGTTAACAACACGGACACTTCTTTAACAAGCTTTGTACAAGCTTAAATATGGTAAATTAAAGGTGTTGTCTGGTGTCAAAAAATCAGGCAACACCTTTAATTTAATAATAATAATAATAATAATAATAATAATAATAATAATAATAATAATAATAATAATAATAATAATAATACCTTTATGAATGGCGAGGCTCAGGCCATAGGGCCTGCTCTTCCGCCTATCCACTGAATTTACATACATTTAGAGTAGTAACATTTTAAGAGGGGAGGACAAGCTGTACATTTACGTATTAATTATTAGAAGGTATCTACCTCACCAGGGAGCTAACTAATTTGTAGACCTTCTATTGATAACTGGTGATTCCGGGTCCGCCAACTGCTAAGGTCATTAGTTCCGTAAGTGTAATGCTTGTTTTTGCTCGAGAGTGGGCGGTGGTCCTTCGTTGGATGGTGAGATCCAGTACCCGCTTACCCGTCGTTTAGCAAGGTTTTCCCCATCTAGGTATCTCCCACTTGCGTGGCTCTGCCCTAGACGGGACAAGCTCTAACCTCCCCACTGGTCCCTCGGCATGTGTGCTAGTGTAGTGTATGTTAGTACAAGGAGTGAGGATGCGAAAGGAATGGGAAGGAAAGATTGCGCGCGGACTGTGGTCCGTTTGTTAGGGTACTGCTCCGGCATTCGCCTGGCATTGCTCGAAAAAAACGTGGAAAACTACCCTTGAGAACGGCCCGCCGCCTGAATTCTTCTCGAGACAAGTGACTGAAATCCACCTGACTAAATTGCTCCCATCGAAAAACCGCCACCGTCGGGACTCGAACCTAAGACGCCCCCCCCCGATCTGTGCAGAGACAATGGCTCTGTGCTAAAGTGAGCCGATCGGTGCAAAGAAATATTAAAAGTAAAGTTTTACATTTGAAGTTTAATGAATGACCTTTTTTAACTGCTTTGTAAATCAATCAAAAGAGAATTACGGAACTCAATATTTAGCAGCACAATAGTGCTTAGTCTACTTTAGAACACGATTAAATCTTACTCCACAGCTAATATTAAAACTAAGTTATTTGTCTGTTCTCTTTATACATATGACTAATACGTATATATGCATACGTATAACTAATACATACGACTAATAATACATTTGATTAATATATTATTATCAGTATATTAATTTTCAGGTTCAGAAGTAACTCCAAATTTTAAACATTTTTGTCCAAATGTATGTACATATTTTAATACATGTTATTCCACAGAAGTTCTAGCTGAGCTAATTATTATCTTTTTCTTCCTTTCAGGTAAGTGTTCCACTATGGCCCGAGTGTTGAGCTGATATTCTCAAGTAAGTTACGTGACACTATCTATATGACTCTCCAATATATATATATATATATATATATATATATATATATATATATATATATATATATATATATATGATATCATATCTTAGATATCCCTGCCAAAACTCAACCATTAAACAGTTGAAGTGGAAACCATTGCTAAAAATTGTAGCAGATGGCAATGGTTTCCACTTCAATTGTTTAACTGTTGATTTTTGGCAGGGAAATCCAAGATTAGATTTTAAAGAAAACTCATTCTATTGAAATCGGCTGCTTCCCTTTCTTTAAATACGCGAAAGTTTTACTCACTTTGCTGACAATGATGAGAAGTGTAGTACCAAATACCATGTTTATTATTTCCAAGACAGCGACGGTGATACAGATGGTTGTTTCATCAAAAGCTGAAATCAAAACCATACATTTTGATAACATAAATATAATAATTGTACTTCACGGAAATAATTTGCTCCAAATTATTCAGAGGCGTATTTGGAATGGAGCGTAGTATGCAAAACAAAAATATTTTCCTTATGTAAAAGTAATATAAAGTCACTTTTCCTTATTGATAAGCGATTGTTATCTTTTTTCATCTTTCACATTTTCAACTAACCTCGCCCAAATTCATTGCCATTGTGCTGCCCCTGATTTGCAAAAACTGGAAATTTACAATCATTAGATTGGCAATAAATTTCAACAAGCCATGCAGCGAAGATTTTCAGTTACCAAACTTCAGCCTTGTGTTTCTCCCCAGTGGTGCCAGCCTAGTTCAGGCCTTAACCTAACATTCGGTCACTTGCCGTACCACTGTTGTTTTACGCCCAACACGATTTGTAGTGTGTGACATGAAGGTTTCATCAAACTGAGTATTAATATTCCTGATCGCATTGTTGCATTGTTGTCTGTGTATGTTATATTGATTAATCGTAAAAGTAACATGGTAATTCTTATTTTCACGATATTTCGAATTAATAATGAATGGAATGAATCATTTCGTAGCTTTGTTTGTACTATGATTCTTCTACAATTTTAATCCATTTCTGTAATCTTATATACAAGTGAATCATATCAGATGAGTTAAACGTCTCCATCTACTCGTCAAATAGCTGACCAAATGTTTGTGTCATTGTGCTGGGAAATGCATTGGGCAGCAGTTTCTTCGGAATATCTCATCAAAGTCCAGAAGGTTCTGCAGGGTATGTTACAGTGAAGCGGAGTCCTTAGGATATTTGAATGGGTAAAAACCAGCACGGCATAAGTGACATTTTATACAATATGAGAAAACTGTTTATTTCATTTAATATCACTGTAAAGTTTTGGTGCTTTATGTCAGCATTAAAACCAAGGCATTTCAATTGTTTATTAAAACAATTAAAAATTGCATTGGCTCTGAAACAGTCTAATATAAACACGTTTTGTTCAAAATTAGTAAAATATCACTTACACCGTTCTGTTTTTCACCCTTTTATTTGTAAGCATTACCAAAGAAAGTAGTACTTTTTATGGAAGCAAACTACGAAAAACGAAAATCTGTAATTTGTGGAAATTAGGACACCGTTTACGACGGCGTTGTATCGCGCGCGTGGCCATGTGATCGGGCCTGACCTCGCCAGCCTGCCTTCAGAATTCCAGTGCACCAGCTGTTCGTGACGCTAATGGCCTTCCATGCCTTAATCGACGCTTCTAGTTTTGGAAATAAGCACGAAGTTTCTGTGACACTCAGGTTGAGACGAAATTGGAAAAATTACAAAACACACACACACACACACACTTTCTACGTGAATCTGTTTCTGAGGCCAAACTGGCCAAGGAATTACTTTTTCCTAGTATTATGAGCGACGCACAGTTGTATTTTTTCGCGCCTTAAATGACTCATTTTGTGTATATTGTGCCGAGGTTTGCCAGTTCTCAGGACCCCGCCCCTGTGCCTGGCTTTTGAATGAATTACCCGAGTGAATGGGCTAGCTTTATATTTACGTACTTGGCCATCATAATTATCGGTATTTGCGTTAACTGACGTTAGTCGCGTACGTTCTATTAGAAATATTAATTTGTGAAAGGTATTAATTGGATTGTTGGTGAAGTAGATACCGTTTTTTATTTTGATAAATAAATAGAGATATTGTCAGGTATCAATATTTTAATTCCACTAATGATCATTTCGATCGCGTAGCGATCATCCTCAGAGCTTGCAGCTTCTGGGCCGAAAACAAAGTTCTGCAAAAGGTTGTGAAAGGTATTTTGAACGAGTCTGTTCTCGAAAATAACGCTCTTTTGGACACGGCGAAGCAAATATGAACAATGGACAAGGAAGGCCGGGGTAATTGCTAATGCTCTGAATTATTTTGATAAGCTACATACCAGTGAGTAGCGGTCGTATTAGTTTTACGCGAAATTTTCGTGAACATCAGAACGCAATTCTTCCATACACAAAGATTTCGTTTCTACTTGTTTGTAATCGTCAATAATAGTGGCTGCGAAAAGCTGATTATAGAATGGAGTAACGATTAGCAAAATCCTCCACAATATTTGCCCTTTTGATACCTTTGGCCAACCTGCTCGCTTCCTTAATCTGGCAGCCATAATGAAAGGTTTTAGAGATTTTTTATTATCTATTGCACTTGAAAGTATCACATACTCAAAACATTGTTTGAATGGCATAAAAGCACTTTTTTAAGTACAGGGCGTAAGTTTTGAAAAAAAAGGACCCTTCCACATTCTTTTGGCTCGATAGAGAAATATGGACTTGTGTACCGTGTTCATTGTTGGTGTGCGTTGTGGTTCCATTGACGTATCCACTTGCTTTGGACAAGGAAATGACTCCGTTTGCTCCAAGAACAGAGCAAACCAGAACTCCGGATGAGGTTACCTGCGGAAGACGATACAACGTATGACTCAAAAGAAGAATATGACGTTTTTACTCATCTATGACTATCATCAGAGTTAGCCTCTTGTCTAAATCAATTCTTATCTTATCGGAAGGAAGAGTTAATCTTAATTATGATACCAGCGCCTTACGGACATGCGTGGAAATGGATGAATGGTGTTGATGGTTAAGTGTCTACGAAAATATTAAACTCGGCTCTCGTTAATCCTACACCACTTGGAGTTCATTCTGAGAAATAAGATTATTGGTTCTACAGAAGGATCTCTCATAGTTTTCTAATATATCTAGTCCCGGTCAGCTATTTGTTTCTACCACTTTTTGCTGCTTGCAAAACTACCATCAGCGCCTAAATAACTTATCTCCTCATTTTCTCAGTTTTTCGTTGTACTAAGAGTAGAATTGAAATGTGACTTTAAGAATATTTTAAAAGAGCAGAAGCTGGTTCTGTATGCAAATTTTAACTGAAAATATTGTAGTATTTGAGAAAATGCCGATTGAATGATTCTGAAAATACGCGATTTTAAGCTTATATTCACAGAAAGGTGTTAAGTTTTCGAAAAAATTTCATAAGTAATCATTTGTATCATTTGTACTTACGAATACAATTATGTCTAAAGCCCCCCTTAATGTAAATATTAATATCATGAGATATATATTTAAAAAATTGTTTAATGTTTGACAAATGAAAAGAATACATCAAAATGACATGTATGCCATTTTGGCACCATTCTTGCGAATAAAAAATACCACGAAACCTTTAGGCGCTAGTGTTCGTCACAGACAGACGAATGAACCACATGAATAAAACCCTTTTTGGTATCTGGGGACCCCATTTCCGTTGAAATCGATTTTCCGCAGCATTACATAACATGTATATGTATAATATGTAAAGTTATATATTATATAACTTTATACTTCGTACCTTTACTACTCGGTATATACACGTACGAATACGAGAAAGTAATAAATGTTTTAAACCGACATCCCTCGCCACAGAGTAAAGAACAAATAGTCTCGTGGAATAGCAACATTTACACAAGTATCTCAATATTTATACAAAGTATGATAATCGCTGTGGTGAGTATCTTATTGTCGACGAAAATGTATTATAGGATTATCTAGAGCCGAGCCTTTCATAATGTGTGCTAATTCTTACAATCGATTTTTTTTAAATTTCCTCAAGCCAGATAACTCCTTTACAGGGATTGCTTTAACGTAAATGACAATTCAAATCACAAACATACGAAAATAACTAACAGCAATAATACATTTCAAACATTAACAAATTACATTCTTTTTAAAAAAAATAGAAATACGGGAAACCCAACAGATTCCTCATTATTGTTAGCTGTTTTTCAAATACTTTTGTTGTTTATTCCTTGCATTGATTATTCCTCCGATAATGCAAATTTGTTTTACGTTGGTACTTACTAGCATGAGAACATCCGTTGCTATACAAAGTCTCCGAGACGAGCAGAGACACTCGGTGATGTATTGCGTTGCTAAAGCCATGTCGAATGCCGTTCGGGTAAGGACTGACACCATTTACGAAGGTACCTGCGTATTTGTGAAGTAGTATATCAACAGAAGTTCAAATAAAAGAAAAACATTGCACATTGCATGACGTAACAAAAAGCACATTAATGTCTCATCTGGTCCAATGCAGCCGAATGTCACATTAATAAACTTCAGATACTCCAAAATAAATTCATCCCCAAAATTCTTCATGCACCTTGGTACATTCCTATCACGCAATTGCACAATGAACTAAAAATTGATACTATTCACACTTTGATAAATTATCACAGCCAAAAAGTCTTCAATTCCTTTGACAAATTAAAGCAAACAGACTTTTAATTTAGGTAAAAACATGCAGATTTCCTCGACGTATTCTTTTAAGATTTCTGAAAGATAAATTTCATCCCTCCTAAACCACATAATATTTATTACCTTCCTCCCTCAAGCAACTATTTTTTTTTAAAATCTTAAAATATCCAATTACAATAAAATGTATATCTTTAAAGTAATTTTGTCAATAATCCCTGCCTGATGTTACTTGTGAAATCCAAATCTTCAGTAATGTCAATTTGTAATATCAAACTCTAAAAGACATTCTTGTCGAACATGCAGATTTTTTTAAAGCATTAGAAAGAACTAAAGTCACTTGCCCTTACTACCGTGACGTTCATGCTCCCGATTGATGGAAACTGTCAACAGCGGATATCTGGCAGGGGCAGAGTTGGAAAAATCGCAGTGTATCACAAACACCAATACAAACGTTAAACGAAAGAACTTGAGTCGACAGCTAATTTATTTCAAACAAGTTTATTCGAAGTAAACGTGAGAAAGAAATATTCAGTTCTTTGTTACTTCAGGCCTGAGACAGTGTATCCACGGGGACCCCATATTCCAAACCAAAGTTGCCCGAACACAAACAGATTCAATTTTTTTTAAACTAAAATAAAAATTAAAAATTGGGAGGTTAAAATTATTTGAAAAACAAGGCATTTTTCCCTTTTGAGTTATAGAAATTTTTTTGCATCAGAAAACGAACTGCAGATATGATTTTTTTTAGTTTTGCTAACAAAATAGTAACTCGTTCTTGCCTCTTCTCCTACCACTACAAGCAAAAGGTGAGCTCAACAAAACGTGAGCGTAGAGAAGCTACATTTATGTTCGTATCTGTTTATATTATCCTTTCAAAAGGGCTATAAAAAGCTTTGTTACTTTCTAACATAATTCTATTACTTAATAAGTTTTTTCCTGTTTTTGTACATTACTATGGAACATTCACAAAATGTTAATTAAAAAGATGGCGCCATTTGCCCCCTCCCTTTATTCTCTTTTAACCGGACAATTAGTGGAAATCGGGGAAAAGGTTCTTCAAATCATCTGGCAAGGCATAACACTAAATGGTTCGTGCATAGAGTAAAGACTGGTTTAGGTTTTAAAATAATATCAATTGTATTCATCAGTAGAATCGTGTAAGTCATACTTTTTTTGTAGCATGATTCATTTTTTTACTTATATTATAAGTACAATATGAAATATCGAAATATGATATTTTAATTAAATGGGGGCCCAGAAGTGTGTTCGCCACCTTCTTGATTTAGGCTGCGTTTACAATTATATTTCGTAAATGCAAAGCTTACCTGAATCATGCGTTAAAAATCACTCCATATCAATGTCACCCAACAGAACTACTTCTGCTACAAACCATGTGACTTCAGTCTCTGCATGTTGGACGGTCACTCTAGAACCGCATCTCGATATTAATTGCAAGGAGCCAAGATAAGCATCAGAACTGTAATTTCAAATAACAAAAGTTTTGAACTATTTATCGATACTTCTGCGCCTGTGTATCCATAAAACTTTTGGAGGTCATTGACAAGTCCAATACACATCCCTACCCTTTAATATATTTTAAATTAAAAGCATTGTTTTTATTATGAGCGACCAAAAATGCAAATATTACCAAGCTAATTTTATCTCAAATGACATTAATGAATAGATTTTTTTTGTTTCGATAAACAGCCCTTCTACAAAAGTGATAATCGATGTTTAAATTTGGGCTTATCTGAGGTATGTTTATCCCGAGAGCAGTCCTGAAGGAAACAAATAAACGTAATATCACTTGCCACATTAATAGAACACTCCAAGACCCTTTTTTCAATGGCACGTGTTTACGAACCGTCAGAGAATCCTCTACGAGGGCAGCGACTCCGATAAATAGATCGTCACCCTTGCTGCACTAAGCGAATCGAAGCGAATGACTGATCGTCTGTCCAAGGTGTCCTGCGAAAGGCTGCGTGTGGAAATTTTGTCATGAGTCAACCGCCGACAACGCAGTAAGCGCTGAACGACTAATTTAATGATTCTTCGTCGCAATTATTCGACCACTTTTCTCTTCGGCTGAGACGATGCGTTGCATTACAGTGGAATCGATTGAATTTAGCTCAGAGTCAGCTTTGCGGGAGATGAGATGGTGGTGACGGAAATTATTTGCCTCTGTATAGTGACTCTGTTCGGGAGGTTCTAGGTTCGAGTCCCTATTGATACTAGCTAGATAGCTAGTTCAAATTCAACCGCCGACTGGAGGAGAATATTCTATCAGACGGCTGCTCCGATCGGTATTTTTCCGTGGTTCCTCCGATCAACATCAGACGAATGCCGGAGCAGTTCCCTAACAAACGGGCCACGGACCGCGCGCTATCTTTCCTTCCTCTTCCTTGTCACACCGTCACCCGTTACTCACACACATTCAGACTTGCATGCATTACAGGCGGGACCAATCGAAGCTTAGAGCTTGTACTGGCTGGGGCGGTGCCCCACTGGTGGAGATACCTGAAGTTGGGAAAACCGCAAGCCGCCTTGTAGTTTGGCGCCGGATTCCGCCATTCAGAGGGGAAGATCGGCGCCAACTTATGAGCAAAACCACACTTCATTTGAGGGTATAATTACTAGGGGGATTTTGATTACCTAAAACATTGCTAAAATTATCAACAAAATGCTCTTAAAATTCTTTTAAAAATGATTTTAAAAATTTGATGAAAACAACTGAAGCTATTGTGTATGTTACTGATAAAAACAAGGCTTCTCTCTTTTGTTCAAGTGAACTCAGCTTTCAAAATTTTGGTTTGGACTGTTCTTTAAAAGAAAATCTCAGCCTTCATTTATCGAGAAATCGACCGATGGCGCCGATAGGTGTCACAGGAACTTTAGATTACATAGAACTCACAACGACTGACATTTCAATATATGAGCGAAGAAATCAAATAAACTACGGAGGAATTCAATGGAGAACATTTGTTGCACCTCGTAAATATTGTCTGAAGCAAATATCATTAAATTGATATTAAAATCTATAAAATTAACGAAAAATGTATTCAAAATTACGTATAATGAATTAGTCGAAATCGACAAAAAATGCAAGAAAATGACGTAAAAATGAGTCATTTCGTTTTGTCATAACATAAAATGAATTTCTATGTTAAACGGCATTGTTCTAAAGTGGAAAGAAAAAATAACTTTCCATTAAAATTCGCCTTCACTAACTACCATAGTAGTTGACATGATGCTCGGTAACATGAAATTATCAATAAATCAGTGGAACATCCAGATCCACATGTATATTGGGTATATTCACGACCTAGATCTGTATCTGAATTGAATTCAATTCAATTAATGATTTATTTAACGTGACGAAATCTAGATCGCGAATTCCATCCATGCAACTTGCCAGACGTGTACTCTATTTCTTTAAACGTCAATGTGCTTGTAACTCCTACCGAAGGCGAATACATTGGCCTCCTGTAACCAGAGGTTTCCGTGATTTTCGTGATCATTTCCAGGCGAATGTGGGAGCTGCACTCTCTACCACGGGCATGGACTGTGTGTGATCTTTCCTTCCCAATCCATTCCTATTCCTTTCCCCTCTTTCCTTCCCATTTTGTTTCCGTCGTCATTAGACATCGGATGTTAAGGCACTAAAAACTTACGTTTTAAGCGCCTAAAAGGCACTAAAATGTTTTTAAAGAAGTACGGAAAAAGAGTGCGGACATGCTACCTGGCGGTCCTCTTGAAAAGTCTCTGCACTCTCTGAAACCCTAACATTAAAATAAATAATGTGGTCACTAATGACTTCGAAGTTAATGCGGCCTTAAATGAGCAAATTTAAGAAAAGATTGTACAACACATGAGCAACCTATAGGGTCCTACCAAAACCCAACCGTTATCGAAAATAATTAAAAAATTTTACACACACATACGCAAAGTCTTACACAGACTACTGATACACAAATTACCCGCAATCCGAATTATCACGTGCATTTCTACCTGTATACAAATTTACACCCATTTACCGAAGTCCATGCCTTTACATGAAGGGCCACTCGCATGTACACTTATGAATCGTAAACACATCTACATTTTCACTCATTCATGTGCACATACGGTTGTGATACAATGTACTTGTTCCATGCATATACGCACGAATACATACACATATAGATACGCAGTTGTACAAGCGTGATTTAAACACAGAAACTATATGAAATTTTTGAGATCAGCTCTCTACACATCCGATAAGGAAAATATCTGCATGTGATCGTGGTGATGACCTTACCTGACAGACATCGTGGGGTGGTGCTGAGCGGCTGGGTGATTGTTTCGCGTTTTGGTGACGCCAAAATATCTTTTCGAGGAACACGAGAAATCTTTGAAGATCGTAATTGATAATGTAGCTCTCACGGGGAAAGGCGAAGTTTGTTGGTGAGGCACACCTCACGTGGAACGATGTTGCAATGGCACTCCGCACGTGGAAAGGGAAGCTTGTTGGTGATGCAGAACTTACGAGGTGGGGTGGTGTTTGTTGGTGATGCACACATCACGGGGAATGGCTATGTTCGTTGGTGATGCACACATCACGGAGAATGGCTATGTTCGTTGGTGATGCTGACCTCACGTGAGTGATGCAGACCTCACGTGGAATGGTGATGGAGTGGCAGTCCTCACGTGGAAGGGGAAGCTTGTTGGTGATGTAGAACTTACGAGGTGGGGTGATGTTTGTTGGTGATGCACACATCACGTGGAATGGCGATGTACGTTGATTATACAGACCTCACGTGGAATAGTGATGCCGTGGCAGTCCGCACGTGGAAATGGAGGCTCGTTGGTAATGCAAAGCTAACGAAGACGGGTGATGTTTGTTGGTGAGGCACACCTCACGTGGAATGGCCACGTTCTTTGGTGATGTAGACCTCGTGTGGAGTGATGTAGACCTCAGTGGCAGTCCGTACGTGGAATGGAGAAGCTCGTTGTTGGTGATGCATTCCTCACGCATAATCGTTGACGTGGTCTGGTGGCCACAGGAAATCTGGTGCGACTCGTCACTGTGGGGAAGTTCCTATCGCGACAGACACGCCGCTCTAGATGGCATTGCGAATCCGGGAGACTCGCTGTAAGTACAATGATACAAGGCAGAGACGTTTCATGGTGTAATTTGTAACTGGTTGGCCACTTTCTGGAAAACATGGAAATCCGGAAATTTCATAGCTTTGGAAAAATCGGGAGAAAATCAGGTAATGTGTAGAAGAACCGTTAGTAATCAGGGAGACTTTAACGAGGCTTACAAAACTATATATTGTTCTTAAAACATTAGTACAGTGTTATTTTTTCTCAATTTTTCTTTGATGAAAAACATTGTTCATTCGCACTTTCTCACGTCAAAATCAGAGAATTGAACAATAATTGAAAAAAAAAGAATTGGCAATGATCTCTGAAAAATAGTTATTTAGTTAAAACAATCTCTTGTTGAATTTCAGACTTAAAAAATGGAAATAAGGTGGTTGAACAAATCTGCAGGGTTGCCCGTAATCGCCCCTGGTTTTCATTACGCCCTCGTGTCGCAGTATTCACAAAGCATAGACTTATATCAAAGGGGTTTACACTCTGTCGAATCTACCTTCAAATCTGTCGAGTTGACAGTCATCAAGTTACTTTACCATACGGGGGAATGCCTCGACATGTGCATGGATGTTGAAGAGTGAAATGTTAATGGAAGGTTATAGAATAAAATAAAATTGGTTCACGGGATTGGTCAGAGAAACAATTAGTTGTGCCATCGTTTCGAAATGTTCTTCATCAGGGCCTACTAATAATCATGAAGGGAAAGTCTCAATTCAAGCCACAACACCAAACTCCACATCAAGTTTCTAATGCACGTGGATCCACCGCGCGTCAAGTGTGAATTGTGCCAAGGCCCGAACCGCAAAAGTAAATGTATGATTTTTAGTGAACCCTGATGACGAAATTAAATACTTCGAAACGTTTGCACAACTAATTGTTTCTCTATCCACAATGACCAATCTCGTGTACCAATTTTATTTTATTATTTCATCAATGGGCGTGATTCTACAATGGAAGATTTGTATGATTTGTTATATAGTCGTAAAAATTAGTGAATTAACATTTACAAAAAATGCAAGAAACGAATGAAAACAAAAAAAAAAATCTTACGTGCAGTAGGATATGCGGATGTGCAGTGCGATTTCCCTCAACGCGATGGGCGCTCCCATGGCACATCCGTGGTTGCAGCAGAAGACTGGCGGCTTTTCGGAATCCTTTCGCAAAGGGCAACTAGGGCGGAACTAATGCGCAATACTATTGCTCTGAGGCCGCAGCTGTCAAAATACAAAACGCTGGCTGGCTGCCTGCCTGTCTGCCTGCCTGCCTGCCTGCCTGCGTAATGCATGCGCCATTTGTTTCACCCCCTGTGCAATAGCGGGGTGTTTATTTATTTAATTATTTACGTCATGAACTGTCAAAAACTGTGTGTGACGTGCTGTGGGAAGAGGTAAAAATGAAGTTACATTTATGTCCAGAAGTAAAACAAGGGTTCATCTCAGCATTTTTTCAAGGATCAGGGAAATTGGTCGAGATTGATGTGTCATATGGGGGTGAAATGGCCGTGATCGAATAAATTCTGGCGGCGTTGGCCGAATGGCTCTGTGAAGTCAGGCAAGTTACGTGATTCGAGATTCCTGGACGGGTGCCCGTCTGGAAATCCCGGTTACTAACGCAACCGAGCACCTGGCCGAAGGGATAAAAGGCACTGAACTGACTGCGACGTGGAAAGACAAAAATACAAAAAAAAAGTCCAAGCGGATTACTCCAAGCGATCAATGCCCAAAAAGGACTTTGGTACGTTTTGCGAGGACGCAAAAAATAAAAAAAATAAAATTTTATTCGTCGTGTAATTGAAAATTAATTAAAATAAAGCGTAAAATAATTAATTCCGGAATCCAGACATACCAGGAAAGTCTTGAGTGTTCAGGAGGAAAATGGAAATTGACACTTTTTGTAAATAATTGTTTACATTCATGCAAAAACAATTGTTTACACTTTTGCAATTTGATAAAATGTTGTTAAAAGTTAGGTAAAAAAGTGGAAAAATTGTAGATTTTTCGGATATTAAAAACGTTTTATTATTTAACTAATTTACGTTGTTTACTTAATTTCCATAAATACATCAGAGCTTTAAAAGGTTTACTGTGGTACTATCTTAATAGTTTCACTCTTTACTTTAAGACCAAATTATAAGTATAGTCATCTTATAAGGATATTTGTTTAAATTTTCTTTCAAGTCACATTTAAGTGACTCTTTTTCATAAATAATTATTTATTTCAGACAACTACAAGTGTAATTTGATGAAAAAATTGTTTAAAATAAGTTGTAAAACAAGTAAATGAACAAATTGAATATTTTCTGCAATTTTT
This sequence comes from Gryllus bimaculatus, assembly GCA_017312745.1. Taxonomy (NCBI): domain Eukaryota; kingdom Metazoa; phylum Arthropoda; class Insecta; order Orthoptera; family Gryllidae; genus Gryllus; species Gryllus bimaculatus. The sequence goes on from BOPP01000167.1 coordinate 2,511,595, forward strand.
AATAATTATTTAATTAGGTTTAATTAGGTATAAATTCAATCAATAATGTATTATTTCAGAAGTGTTGTTTATCGATTTGAAATAAAATTAACCCCTGAAAATTCGATGATGACCTTTTTTGCATTGTCTAGAGACTGTGACAGTGGAACATGGATGCTATTTTTTTAATTAAATCATTTCCGAAAATTTTTCTTATTTTACTGATTTAGGTTATGGAATCATCATGAATGTAAGCATTCATTCATTTTCTTCAATCAATGCTTTGTTAGGTTTAAAAACCTCCACCCCATTATGTGAACTTATTCAGATATTCCATAAAAGTATTTGGAGAATTCTTAATAATAATAACTTAAATTTTAAGAATTATTGAGAATATTTTAAAATTTCAATGATTAATCAGAAATTCAATTATAATCATAGTACAGATTATATACTGTTCTCCTAGTTTAGAATATAGTGATAGTGAAGTTGATTTATAATATAAAAAGGCTGTACAACTAATGCAGTGAACTAAAAATTAATACAGGCATTATATGAGAAAATATAATGTTTTATTTTTAAGAACAGAATCATCAAGAAATGAAGTTTAAGGATATAATTAGTTGTAATAATTAATTATTCTCTCTAAATTTTGATTAGCGTGGATACATGGGATACTAGTACTTTTTTCCAAAGAGAAAAAAAAACCAGTAATTGTTTGAAAGAATGTACATTAAATTATAATTATTACTGTGAATTCCTACTCTTGTGTTATCGAGCTATTTACAGCTAGGTACTGAAATGTTTAATGTAATAAATCTAAAGGTGTAAGGACACACAATGTGACAAAATAATAATAGAGTATAAAAAGTGTTGGATTTAAATATCAAAGCGAAGGAGACATATCTATTAGATCAAGAAATACTACAGATACAAAAATGCAAAATTGACAAAGAACATTCAAGTATGTCATGAATTTGATTATGTAGATATTAAAATAATTTAAGATTGAAAGGAAGATCTTGATGTTAGATATGTAACAAAGAAAGATTAGGAATTGGGTTTGGTTTTGATATAGTGGGACAATAATACATTTAGTGAATATAAGTTATAATTTTTTTGTTCATATTATAGGATAATTTCTTCATTTTTCAGGTTGTTACTTAAGATTTCTAAGTAAGATCCTGAATGTATTGATTTCCAACTTTTATATTAAAATGATATTAATTTAATTACACGTTTTTAATAGTAAATGATAATGTTGTAAGACAATTTGCAAACACTAGAATTAATGGAATGCATGTGGAGATATGTACTAGATATGAACATTAGAACCTAGACATGAAAAAAAAAGAAAACTTAATTAATACTTCAATCAAATGATTCTCCTTTAAAGTAAATTTTTTTAACACGTTTTCAAAGCAAAATTTCTAGAAGATTAAAAAAGACATTAAATAATTTTTTTTTGGGGGGGGGGGGAATTCAAACTACTCAATTTGGATTACATATACTAATTGAAAAAAGTTGTAATTGGGTATCAAATATCAATGGAAGATTATAGATTACCAAAAATCTGTGTTCTCATTGGTTTTTATCGAATAGAAAAAAAAGAAAATAAAGTGCATGGTTAACCTAATTATAAGAAATTTAAAAAAAGTGAACTAAATGCAGAATGGACATGTAGAGGTAGCACTAATTGGAAAACACAAATGCAAATAAAGACATTAAGGTGTACTGATGTGTGTTAAAAAATAGGAAACAAAACAATGAAGTTGAAAAATACAATAATTTTCAATACAATAAATTTCATTATTATTCAAATCTTCTTAAACTAGAGTTTAGGAAGAACCTTGGCAAAACAAACAATTTTATTTGTTTATTGTCTGAACATCACTATTTGACTTTAGTCTAAAGGAGGTCTCTCTTTCAAAAATAGTTGATGGATAGAGGAATGATCATGTAGGTTAGTGAAGAAGCCTCTAAGCAGTATATGAGAGACATTCTTTAAAACTTCATTTCAAAACATAATTGATGTGGACTGAATTGTTATAATTATCATAGCCTGTGGCACAGTAAACTTTTTAATATATAACAATGAGGTTGTTACTTTGAACCAGCCTACTATTTCTAGACCAGTGTTTATTAGTGAATTCAGCATTATTTTGATTAATTCCAATTGCACTGTTAGGCTTTAAGAAATTGAGCTCAGAATTGTTACTGGATGTACATAACAATGCATCAGTGTACTACTGCCCATAACAATGATGGCAGAAGCAACATCGATTGTTATAAACATGTTAGGGCAGGGTGAGGCGAGCAGGGTACAATGAAGAGAGGCAAGATTGATCTCACTAAATGGGACAAAGAAGGGTGAGTTTGGACAGTATGTAACAGGGCAACACAGACCAGGGTGGAGATACTCATTCATATTGAATATATATCTTTTCCTGTCTAATAGACAATTATGATAAATATCTGATCAGCCTACAATATTTCAGCTAGTATATATAATAAATAAACTCTAGCTGAAGTCAACAGTTTTTAATATCTAGCATGAATTTTTCTATTTTCTTTTAATATTCTAAAAATTGTTATGAATATCTTGTCAATAATTTTATACTGAGAAAAACAATTTGTTTAAGAAAACTAAATTCGTTTTCTGTTAATTTTTAGTTGTAACTATTAAATATTTTTATGATCCTGACTGAATACATTTGTTCATGACTTATAGATAATCATTTTCTAAATGAAGTTAACAATATTTACTACAATGTTAAATCAGAATATATTCCAAATTATATAAAATAAAAGTATTTCATTTTCTCTAAATGCATTGAATTAAAAATATTTCAATTTCTGTATTACATAATGAACTGATCAGGGACAATGAACTTTGTTGCACGTGGCAAAATGAGAGTAAATTTACACCTGATATAATACCAATAAATTCAAAAGTGATGTTAGACATGTGTAGAATTAACAACTTATTAAAATATATTTCGTAATATGTAAATTGTAGTGCATCAAGAGTTCTTCTAGGGAGGAAAGAGAGAGATGAAGGTTATACAGATGTAGTATCCAATGGTCATGATATGGTTTTAAAAATAATATTTGTTTAAGTAGTATTGCAAATTAATTTTTATTTGTGGATTTATAATTATTTATAACATATTCAATAAAAATATTGACAGACTCATTTATAATGCTAATTGACAAAAAGTTATTTGTGAGTTTGCTTTAAGGGGGTGGTAACGGGAATGAAGTTCCTTTCCCCCATCCACAGAGTGATTTGATTTAAGTGAAGAAAAGTAGAAAGTATGTGACATTTGGAGAAAAAGTAACACTTGTACATGTTTTCTTTGAGCTCCAAAATCTCTTTCAACATTTTAATTATAAATAGTTGAATGACGAAAACAAGTTTCAAAAAAGAGAGGCTAACAACATTTAGAAAATAGACATTTCGCTTCCGAGTTATACAACACTTATTTGCATCAGAAAACTAGCTATAGATTTGATCTTTTGGTATTGTTAAGAAAATAGTGAAGACGACACCATTTTAATCAAAGATGTATTTTAAATTTGTCAAAATGAACACTTAGTTCTCTGAATGGTTTCTGTGAATAGATTCTTCAATCTGAGTGAAATTATTTATTCAAAGCAAATCCTTTAAATAATTATTTTGAAGATGCAGAAAACATTTAGAAAAGAGTGAATAATTGTTTCAGAAATTTTCAACAGAAATTAATAATTTGGTTTCCATCAAACAAAAATATTGAAAACCTGATTATGTTTGATGAAAATGTTTTTATACCTAGTCTATATAAATAATTACAAAGCTTTGTCAAAACCATAATTCTCGGCCAGTTAGACTCCTAAGCACATTAGGTTTGCTTTTGCACTAAAACCCTGACTGCACTGCAGTGGCGGCGTAAGGCTAGCTGGTTACCCTGAGGTTTTAAGTACTAGACTGGTGGCTTCGGCTTTAAGTTCTTAAAGCCTGAGGCTTTAAGTACTTAAGTACTAGACGGGTGGCTTCGGCACAATGAGCACCCTCTGGCGAAACGCGCTCTCTTTGTGGCAAAACACACTGCCCGCCTAAGTGCAGAAGGCGCGCCCTCCTCGGGGCAAAACGCGCGCTCGCCTAGGGGCAGAAGGCGCGCCCTCCTGGGGGCAGAAGACCCGCCTTCCGGGGGGCAGAAGACCCGCCCTTCTGGGGGCAGAAGGCCCGCCCTCCTGGGGGCAGAAGGCCCGCCCTCCTGGGGGCAGAAGGCCCCCCTCCATGGGAGGCAGAAGAGCCCGCCCTCCTGGGGCAAGGAAGAGCCCGCCCTCGGGGCAGAAGGGGCCCGCCCTCCTCGGGGGCAGAAGGCCCGCCTCCTGGGGCAGAAGGCCCGCCCTCCTGGGGGCAGAAGGCCCGCCCTCCTGGGGCAGAAGGCCCCGCCCTCCTGGGGCAAGAAGGCCCGCCCTCCTGGGGCAGAAGGCCCGCCCTCCTGGCGGGCAAAGGCCCGCCCTCCTGGGCAGAGGCCCGCCCTCCTGGGGCAGAAGGCCCGCCTCCTGGGGGGCAGAAGGGCCCGCCCTCCTGGGGGCAGAAGGCCCGCCCCTCCTGGGGCAGAAGGCCGACCTCCTGGCAGGAAGGCCCGCCCTCCTGGGGGCAGGAAGGCCCGCCCTCCTGGGGGCAGAAGGCCGCGGCCCTCCTGGAGCAGAAGGCCCGCCATCCTGGGGGCAGAACGCGCGCCTTCCTCGGAGCAGAACCGCACCACCCGCCTCGGACAGCCAACGCGTCCCCCATAAGCAGACTCGAAGATCTCCATCTAGTCAATAGCAAGGTACAGCCCGAGCCAGCACATGCCCGCCCGCTTGCACCGCCACTGCCGTCTGGGGCCGTGCGGTGGGCTTTCGGCCTTGGCGCGGCTGCATATGGCGCTTCCTCCGCTGCGTTCATCGCTTGGGGCGCCACCTCGGGTGGCGCGGGCGAGTGGCTTCACCGCATCACGGTCCAGTCCCTGGCGTACGGCTTTAGGATCTTCTCGGACAGCATCGCCGCATGGTAGTGTGCACCACCAGCGCGAAGTACGCCACCGGCACTGCAACGCAAACGCACACCGCACAATTGTTAATTTTATTTTTTATGATGGAGCTTAAAGGCTGAGCAAAGTATGATTTGATGATCGTTTGCAGATCTTTCGTCACTAGTTTGCGATTACTCGCTCTCTGTCGCTCCCCCCTCACAACACACACACACACACACACACACTCTACCACATACACCCCCGCACACACACTCCACCACATACACCCCACACCACACTCCACCCACATACACCCCACACACACACATCCACCCACATACACCCCCACACACACACTCCACCCACATACACCCACACACACACTCCACCCACATACACCCCCACACACACTCCACCCACATACACCCCCCACACACACTCCACCCACATACACCCCACACACACACTCCACCCACATAACCCCCCCACACACACACACACAAAGTCATGCAGTCGAATGCGGTGGAAATAGAGAATAAAGATGGAGATGATGTAAAACGAAGATCATGGTTAAACTCTGGGAAAACTGTAGGATTTGTGAAGATAATACGATGGAGATCAGGAGACGAAAAGGATGGCGATCATGGAAATTGAGGTCGGAAGTTGAGCAAACGGAGGGGTGAGGGGAGAGAAACTAGTAAGATGTAAGAGATGGCGGAGGGCGACGAGGGAAAAGGAGATGGCGGAGGCGACGAGGGAAAAGGAGATGGCGGAGCGACGAGGAAAGAGATGGCGGAGGCGAGAGAGAAAGGAGATGTGCGGAGGCGACGAGATAGAGAGGGGGTGCAGGTGAGGAAGGAGATGGCGCAGGGAGGAAGGTGGAGATGGAGGCGACGACGGAAGAATAAAGAGATGGCGGAGGCGACGAGGGAAGACGAGACGGCAGAGGCGGCGAGGAAAAATGAGACGGCGAAGATGACAAGGGCGATCGTGAATACGCTGCACCAGTGCGGGGCAAGAGGGCTGCTTAACCGACGGCGGCGGTGGCAGAGGCGAGGGCGGAGGCGCCGAGGGCGACGAGGCCCGCGGCCATGGCCTGCGCCGCCAGCGGCAGCGCCACAGCACCGCGCCGCGCCGGCCGCCGCCAGCGACACGCGCACCCACAGCAGCGCCAGCGACGGCCGCTCCTGCGGGCGCACGCACACGTCAAACAATCGGACGGCTTAGAGGGGAGTTGCGCACCGGCAGATGCACTACAGTGGTGGCGAAGCGCAGAAGATGGACAGTGCTTTAACGTTCGAGAGTGCACAAACTCCTAATGTTAGGGGCTTTAGCGGACAGGTCTATCGATCCTCTGCGGCATGCGCAGATGCACGAAAGTGGTGCGAAGCTTTATCTCTGCGCGATCGCGGAGGATTGATGAGTGATTTAACGTTTCGAGAGTGCAGAAACTCCCTAATGTTAGGGGCTTTACGGGGACCGGTCTATCGATCTCTGCGCATTCGCAGATGCACGAAGATAGTGCGAAGCTTTATCTGCGCATGCGCGGAGGATGATAGTGATTTAACGTTTGAGAGTGCCACAAACTCCCTAATGTTAGGGGCTTTAGCGGACAGGTCTATCGATCCTCTGCGCATGCGCAGATGCACGAAAGTAGTGCGAAGCTTTATACTGCGCAATGGCGGAGGATTGATAGTGATATTAACGTCTTGAGAGTGCACAAACTCCCTAATGTTAGGGGCTTTAGCGGACAGGTCTATCGATCCTCTGCGCCATGCGCAGATGCGACGAAAGTAGTGCGAAGCTTTATCTGCGCATGCGCGGAGGAATTGATAGTGATTTAACGTTTGAGAGTGCACAAACTCCCTAATGTTAGGGGCTTTAGCGGACAGGTCTATCGATCTCTGCGCAGCGCAGATGCACGAAAAGTAGTGCGAAGCTTTATCTGCGCATGCGCGGAGGATTGATAGTGATTTAACGTTGAGAGTGCACAAACTCCTAATGTTAGGGGCTTTAGCGGACAGGTCTATCGATCCTCTGCGCATGCGCAGATGCACGAAAGTGGTGCGAAGCTTCATCTGCGCATGCGCGGAGGATTGATAGTGCTTTAACGTTCGAAAGTGCACAAACTCCCTAATGTTAGGGGCTTTAGCGGTCAGGTCTATCGATCTTCTACGCATGCACAAATGCACTAGTGGTGCGAAACTGGAACTGCTCATGTGCAGATGATCGGAAGTAGTTTTAAGTTCGAGAGTGCACATACTCCCTAATGTTATGGGGTTTTGCGGACAGGATTATCGATCTTCTGAGCACGCGCAGATGCACTAAAGTGGTGCGAAACTGGAACTGCGCATGCGCAGATGATGTATAGTGCTTTAACTTTCGAGGATACACAAACTCCCTAACGATGCAACATCAATAACAAAACATCGATGTTAGCAAACATCGATGATCAAAATTAAAACATCGATGTTAATAATACATCGACTAAAAACTTTCCATGTTTTTCAACATCGATGTTTTCAAGCTGGTTTAATATACTCTAACCGTAAAATTCGTGTGCAATAAAATTTAATTCAACAGGGCGTCTGGCGCGTGTTTAGTACCGTGGTAAGGGGAGAGTAGTGCCAGGACGGTAATTTTGAAACCGAGATTAGAATTACCATTGAATTGTTAAAAAAACGTGTTATCGTATGTTTAGTTGTTTCCAGAAACTGAAACTGATTTCATCTCTGGATATTTCAAATATAAATTACTATTCTAATACGTACCTTATATATTCCGAATAGAAGCAACAGCGAGAAGTGGAAGTAAAAAGCCTCTACAGCTGCATACATATGTAGGAAGACGTGAACATCTGCAACATCACAAGATTCGACGTTGTAATACAAGGAAGGCTATGCAACTATTCTCTTTTCATACTCTAAGTTTGATAATTATGTTATAAATTTTAAGATTTGGTAGCTCTGGACACGAAATACCCCTTCAATTCGAACTCCCCTCACAACTGGATATAAAATTGGGTTTCTGAGAATAACCACCCTCTCCGTCGTCTAGATCAGGTTTTTCGATCAGCTTCTCTTTCACCGTTGAGCAATTCCTGCGATGGACTTTGCGTGTTTCTGGACAAAAATTTAGCTAAAGTACCTGCGTATGTTATCTCCAGGTATCTTTCTGCGAGTAGCGATTGACTGATTAGCGATTCCGGGAGCGTGAACGGCTGAGGTCATTGGTCATGTAAGTGTAGTGCTTGATTTTTATCGCTGGAGGTGGCAGCGATATTCCGATGGCAAGATCTAGCGCTGACCTACACGTCGGCTTGCAAGGTTTTCCTCAACCAGGTATCTCCCACCAGCGGTACGCCGCCCCAGCGGAGACAATCTCCGGTTTGGTCTCGACATGTGTGATAGTGTAGTGTATGTAATGGTGAGGTTAGGACGAGAAAGCTGAAGGAAAGATCGCGCGCCCTGGCTGGACAGATTTGTTACTGCGCCGGCATTCGACTAGTGTTGATCTTTCTTTTTAATTACTATGTTAATGAGTTAATGTTTTTAATGGCTGCTGCTCTTGTGATATTGAAATCACTAGTTTTCTACTACACATATAAAATGCCCCAATGAAGGCGGTGTATCTCAAAAAGTTTATCGCTTTTTCTATCCGAGTTTTCTTACCGCTCCTCCCTACATGCCAATCAACTGAGAGTCATTTATCTGATGACGGCTGCGTCGATGTGCAATGAACCGCGTATGTGCTATAACATAACCTCTTTCATTTTAATATGCATTCAGTTATTTTCAACAATTGGTGCCTTTTGGAACTCTGTTGGACGTAATTTGGTCCCATTAAATACCAGTCGTGCTCAGGAAATTCTCAGATAAATTCTCTCCTCGGTTGCCGAGTCGGAGATTTATCTTCAATTTCCAATGCACTCGTATTATCTGACTATTCCACTCGTGAAATTAAAACCAATAATGTTTAACTATACATATAAAATAGCCCAATCAGCGTATTCACCCCAATCAGGGCTTCACCCTACTGGCCAATCATAAACTGACTTATCTATTTTAGGTGGCGCTATATATCGGTCATTATATTGTTGTACAATAAATCGCGTATGAACTATAACATAACCTCTTTGGTTTTAAGATAACTGAAAGCTATTTTCAGTATTTGGCGCATTTTGGAGCTCTGTTGGCAGTAATTTCACTCGTGGAATAGTCCTATTAAATGCCACTCGTGCTTTGGAAATGCTCGGATAAATCCCCTCCCTTCGATAGTCGGGGGATTTATCGACGATTTCCAAACCACTCGTGGTAAGATTTTAAAAAAACCGTTCGACAGTCGGGGGATTTATCGACGATTTCCAAACCACTCGTGGTAATATAATAAAAAATCGTCGGGATTTATCGACGATTTCCAAACCACTCGTGGTAAGATTTAAAAAAACACTGTCGGGCTCTCACTGTCGTGGCTGGCGAAGCGGTGCTGGCTGAAGGCGTCGCGCACGAAGCTGTCGACGAAGTTGTCGTCGAGGTCGTAGTCGCGCGCGCGCTGCGCCCAGCGCTGCCCGTCCGCCCACGAGCGCCACGCGGCCAGCGCCACCAGCGCCTCGGCGCCCGCCAGACCCGCCAGCGCGCACGCCTGCAAACAGACGCACACACATGCACAAAATTAATAAGAAACACTTACAAAGTAACTCATGTTTACTGTTAGGTTTGGGAAAAAGTTGAAATCGTACGATAAAGTATCATTTTTTTTGTGATAGTCGTTCGTTAAAGAAACGAAAGCAATAAGGAATGCTTACAACGAAACCACTACTCATGTTCACTCTTGAGTTTGAAAAAAAGTGGAAATCGTACGGCAAACTAACCCATTGAGGTAATCGTAAGCCAAAGTATATTTTTTGTGATAGTCGTACGCCAAAGTAACATTTTTTGCGATAGTGTACGCTAAATTAACATTCTTTTTTGCGATAGTGTACGACAAAGTAACATACTTTTTTGTGATAGTGTACGCCAAAGAAACATTCTTTTTGTGATGGTGTACGCCAAAGTAACATTCGTTTTTGTGATGGTGTGCGCCAAAGTAACATTCGTTTTGTGATGGTGTGCGCCAAAGTAACATTCGTTTTGTGATGGTGCACGCCAAAGTAACATTCTTTTTTGTGACTGTGTACGCCAAAGTAACATTCTTTTTTGTCACTGTGTACGCCAAAGTAACATTCTTTTTTGTCACTGTGTACGCCAAAGTAACATTCTTTTTTGTGACTGTGTACGCCAAAGTAACATTCCTTTTTGTGATAGTGTACGCCAAAGTAACATTCTTTTTGTGACAGTGTACGCCAAAGTAACATTCTTTTTGTGACAGTGTACGCCAAAGTAACATTTTTTGTGACAGTGTACGCCAAAGTAACATTTTTTGTGACTGTGTACGCCAAAGTAAGATTCTTTTTTGTGATAGTGTACGCCAAAGTAACTTTTTTGCGATAGTCGTACACCGAAGTTTTTTTCCGATAGTAGTACGCTTTTTGTGATGGTCGAGCGGCAAAGTAACCCTTGCGGTTGCCGTGCGGCAAAGTAACACCTCTTGCGGTAGTTGAACTTTTCGGCGACAGTCGTGCGACATTCGTGGAACACTTTGTCATCGTGGAACACTTTGACATCGTGGAACACTTTGACATCGTGGAACACCTTGTCATCGTGGAACACTTTGACATCGTGGAACACTTTGACATCGTGGAACACTTTGACATCGTGGAACACTTTGCGGTTTGCAGGATTAGTACCGCAAAGTAAATAATTAATACTGCAAAGTTAATAAACCTCCAGCGCCCCAAAGTTAAACACTTGATTATTTATTATTTGAAACGAAAATAATAAATTCACTATTCAATGTGTGGCCAATGTTTGAAAAATAGTAGTTACAAAAAAATATGTTAATTGTTGCAAGTTTATGTAGGCTAAAGTTACCCATAAAACTATTCGTGAAAAAATCCTAAAAATCATTTTATTTTCGACAAAGACTGAGCAACGAGGTAGGATAACCACTCCTATCTCAGTTGACATTTTTCAAGATCACTCCAATTAAAGTTATTCTCCCCTTGAATTGCTGTTTTCGAGAGTTTTTTGTGCGATTTTAGCTTCTGCAATTGTGTTCAAAGTAGGCGTCCAACTCGCTTGCAACATGCGATTGTCAAAGACAAGATCTTAAGCACACAGATCATAGGCGACCCACTTCCAAAAGGCAAGAACTCAAAATTCTAATATTTGAGATATTGTCGCTTAAGTTTTATATAGCTCTGAATTTGGAATTGCTTTGCATCACATGAATTTTGAATTTATGTCAACGCGGTTCAAAATTAATTTTAAAGAATTGAAATTCACTTCTCGTCACTTATCAGAGTGCACTATCAACTTATCAGAGCGATATTTAACTTCCAAACTGCGATATCTCAAAACGTACAATTTTGAGTTGCCGCCCCATAGAACTGTGTCATCATAACTGAAGGCGGTGAAACTGTCCATTTACGTTTGAAAATCTACAGTTCATTAAGGAGACATTTTCCTCAATCCCGAGAAAGCCAACCACAAAACGGTTTAGTCCTTCACTAATTCCTTTCCACTGCCATCCTTATTTAGACAAGAAAGAGATCACAAAAGTTAAGGAGTACGAAGTTTGCGTAGGTTGTCGCCATTTCTTCCAAGAATGTTTATCGTAACATAATTATCGTGAAGTTGGTTACGAAAGGCTGGGGAAAATGTATTGTCACGGCTGACTATAGTTTCCACACCTCTTCCTAGGAATGGCGAGGCATGGCTACGAAGTAAGAAGAGAAATGAATTGTAAGGCAAGGGGAGGCAAAGTTTTTAGTTCTCGAAATTGCATCATTTTCTGCATTTACAAGCAATTGGCACTGTGAATTGCAAGTGCATTTTTGAGTGTCCAGTACACTCCCAAAAAGTTACTTATTTACTTTATTTTGTTTGGGTAGAATATTGCAGACCTTTTACAGCTGAAAAGGAGTTTCAATGGAGTTGAATATTTTGTGGGTTCATATTCAGCTCGTTTGCTGGCTTGCATTTCTTCAAACATTGACTCAATTGTTCTGCACGCTGCTTTCAAGACGCCACACTAGTACATATTACAAATTTTTTTGAAAGGAATTCTATGATCATAAAATATTTAAGCAATATCTTGTGACCAGATATTACTTCAATTGCGTGCCTTCTTCAAAACCTACTTAAATAAGGAAATGAAGTGCGTCGTCTCAAAGAAATATTGGTCCCTTTTCTCTTGCTAATTTTTTATTAAATAATTCTGTAGTTCATTACTTAAATAATTCTGTAGTTCATTACCATTCAGGTTTTCAATTAATATTTGTCAAAATCTCTTTGATTCTTTTTTCTCTTCTCCTAAACATCCGTGCTCCTTTATTCAAAGAGATGCAATTACATCCAATGTTAGTTCGCATGTCTAAAAAGACCTCAAGTGTCAAAAATAACCTATTTCAAAGGACTGTTTCGTTTGAAAAAGAATTGCGAGAATAAAACAGTGGTAATTGTTTAATTGTGTTCTCTATATAATGTAATTTTGTAACCAGGGTCTGTGCGTGTGTCCGTCATTCACCGTTAGACACCCTTCCAGTCCATTAATCGAGACACGTAAAGTGTCATTTCTCCATTTTCTATCTTTAATTAAATCGTAACGGTGTATTTGGAATTACTAAGGAGCATTTGTTGCAGTGCGTTGAAATCTATTATATAATCAAGGTATTATACTCATTCCCGTCCACTTTGCCCGCCTATGCACAAAATTCTATTATAAAATATTGCAGATTCCTTCAGCAATTCACTTTCACATGTTTTAGCAGAATCTGTATGAATCGCATCGCGAAAGGTTAAAGAGAAAAGTTACCCAGTGAATTTTTCGACCTCCCAAAGACACAAATCGATAAGTGCGTTTTTGTCATTTATCACCTATGGAGTCAGAAAAATAGTTTTGTATAGTAAACTAGAATTTTGTTTACTACATCATACGATATTTTATAAATATTCTACATCCATTGTATTTGCGTTCCGCCGCTACAGAAGACCAAAACTTGAATATATTTAAAAAATATTCTATTAACATTGTGTATTACCTTTCTGATAACATTGTATTGTTTCGAGAACAAAGTTCAAATAACACTATTACTATTGTATTCATATTAATAATCTATACAACTACTAGTAACTTGAACTCTGTCACGATAAATAATAAACCCACGTGTCGATTATTTACTAAAGCTACAAAAAACTGTTCCATGTAAATACTCACTGCAGATACAATTCCAATGATGATACTTCCAGTCCTCAAGGAGTACACGCCGCAGCAGGTTTGAAATTGAAACATGGTCTGGCGACCTGTAAGAATAATAAAAGTACAACTTCATTACGGGGAAGGCGACAAGTTACATCACCTCGCCACTTATACTCATCTTCCACAGAAGGCAAACAACAGGAAAACCGCAAGCAAACAATTAGGACCGTTTTCCTTCTTCAATAACTCATCATATTCTTACGTCGAGGTGCATGGTTATCCTTTTCCATTTTCCTCGATACGCGGCAGGAAAATGTAATGCAAGATTGATGCGCATCCTAACGGATGTTACCCGGTGCTGGTTGCACGTTTCACGCGGATTTACTATTAAATGAACGATTGAGAGATTTCATTAATTGATTCAGAAAACAAACAAAGCGGAAAAGTACAAATATTTCTGTAAAAAGTGTGTATGGTGTAGGAAGGCCCAGAGAAAGTGAACACAGGAACAGGTTCTAGAATCTAACACTTGAAGTGCAAACGACGAAGACGAAGAAGAAGAAGAAGAAGAAGGAGAAGAAGGAGAAGAAGAAGAAGAAGGAGAAGAAGGAGAAGAAGAAGAAGAAGGAGAAGAAGAAGAAGGAGAAGGAGGGAGAAGAAGAAGGAGGAGGAGGAGGAGGAGAAGAAGAAGAAGTGTTAATTAAAAAATATATATTTTAATCGTAACAGTACTTCATGCAATTATGTAGTTTATAATGTTCAGCTTTATTCTAGGGTACACATTTTGAATACTAGCGACGTTACGAACGATATAAATCGGTTAGCATGCGATATAAGTCGCCCGCTAAACCGGACGGCATAGCGGGCTTCCTTAGAATCGATTTCGAGTTTGCGCATGCGCAGTGTGTCAAAAGTGCAGTCTATTGCTGATTCGCTGTGCCATGCCAAAACTCCCTATTATCCCTCCAGCTTGCTCCTCCAATTGATTGATTCATTAGCAATTCCAAGTGCGTCAACTGCTAAGGTCTTTAGTCCCATAAGTGTAGTGAATGTTGCACCCTCTCGATGGTGAGATCCGGCGCCGAACTTCGTCCGCTTGCGGGGATTTCCCCAACTAGGTATCTCCCACAAGCGTGGCTCCGCCCCACCTGAGACAAGCTGTAAGCTCCTGACAGGTGTGGCAGTGTGGTGCATGTAAGTGTTTGTGTGTGTGTGTGTGTGTGTGCGAGGGTAAGGGGGAGCGGATAGGACAAGGAAGAGGAAGGAAATATCAAACGCGGCGATATCAGGGTACTGCTCTGGCATTGGCCGATCACTTCACCCGGCCGCTAGAATTCTCCTCCACGCAAATGGGGATAGGTGACGCCAGAGCAGTGCTTCTGACCGGGAGTCCCGACAGTGGCAGGATTTATGACACTAGCTAGAAAGTTAGGTCGACTTCTTTCACTGTCTAGAGGCGAAATCTAATGGCCGACTGCTCTGATCGGTAATTTTCCATGGTTTCTCCGATCAACACCAGGCGAATGCCGGAGCAGTAAGCTAACTAACGGGTTACTGACCGCCTGCGATCTTTCTTTCCCCTTTCTTGTCCTATCTTCACCCCTTACTTACACACACTTCCATGCACTACTCTACCACACATGTCGGGAGACCGGTCGGGAGCTTAGAGCTTGTCCCGGCTGGGGCGGTGCCCCGAAGTGGGAGATACCTGGTTGGGAAATACCCCACTTGTGGACGGTAGGTCGACACCGGATCTCTCAATCCAGAGTAGGGGATCACCCCCACTTCTCGAGCAACAAACATGCCCTACACGTACGGGACTTAGATGACGCGCCCGAAATCACTTAAAACAATCAATCAATCAATCAATCCTCCACGCAGTGGCCGAATGCGACGTGAGAGAGAGCGTCGAGAGTGTTCATCTAGTGTCGAAAATTCTGCCAGCGGCGTGGCTACTCGCGTGATGTGGGGCGCAACGCCTGCCGAAGCGCCACGCCGGGGCCCTACAACTCCTATACGACTATAACGTGGTGGAGACCATTACGGTGGCGCGCTCTGCTGCATCACCTTCTTTACAGCAACTAAAACACGATCTGCTGCCAACGATACCTTAAACGTGCGTGGCTGCTGCGTGAGTATGCGGGAGTCGCAAGCAGGGCCATAATGTTACAAAAGATAACGTCTACGTTCGCTCTTTCTTCAGAGGTTTCTTATACGTTTAGGTTATGAATAACTGTACATTTAGAGGACACTTTTCGTATTTCTCACAAATTAGACAATTTGCATGTGGGGAAAGTTGGCGAGCCTGACCTGCAGCTGCAGCTTGCGCGCGGCGATGGTGTAACGGTTAGCGTACCGGACTGTTGTTGGCGGGTTCAAACCCGATAAAGCCGCGGATTTTTAAGGGCGAAAAATCCTTCGTACGCCTTCCTTCGGAGGGGAAGTAAAGCCGGCTGTCCCATGTTCGTAGATTTACTTGCATGTAAAACATCCTCAAGCTTAAATGACGTAGCCTCTGAGCTAAATTCAAGTCGCCTGTTTCTCGCCCAAGAAATACCTCCTTTCTCTGCTAGTTGGTGAAAGAAGCGTAGCGAAATTTGCGTGGTAAGACGGAGCCTCATGGCCTGAGTCTCGCCACGTAAAATAAGGCTTAAATTCAATTCAATTCAATTCAATTCACCCGGCGACATTAGCGCCTATAGTAACTTTGTCCCCGGTTTTCATGGAGAGTTGCCGGGCCCTGCGCCACGCCCTGTCCCCCCCCCCCGGCGCTGTCCCCGGCGACCTCGCTTGGCGCAACGGGGCCATCGAGCACACCTGCCGCGTGCGTCACGGCACGAGAGAGACCCGGCGGGGGGGAGGCGCCTAGGGGACACTGGCTGATAAGAAGCGCGCCGCGCGGGCTATTTTTAACTAGGCGCGGATTCTTAAGGGTGCCATATTTTTTCTCTCACAAAGTTGTAATTCATTTTTTTTTTACTTTCTCGCTACCGCCTACGCAGTGGAGAGATTGTTATGTGGTGCTGCGCGAAAAAAAGGCGAAGTTTCGGCAGAAAAACGCTTATTACAGGGCCCTGGGAACGAAAAATTGGGTAAATGCTAAATTTAGAAGAAAAAGTGTTTCTAACACGTCCTGTAGCCAGAATCTCTGATTTGTGGGTCGTTGATACCGAAAAGTCGATTTACGTTTCTCTATCTGTGAACATCGCTAGCGGATAAACCGTTCAGCCGATTTACTCCAAAATTGATATTCCCCAATCGATGTGCCTGTTGTCTCGGCCCCTATGTGTAGAAAATCGATCTAGTATGTGTCCAATATCCTCACGCCGTCGGGACTCAAACCTAGGACTTCCAAACCAGAAACACTGCAGTGGCACCAATTAATGCCCTGAGCCACATCTCCCGGCCTAAGTGTAGAAAATCGATCTAGAATTTGTCCAATATCCTCACGCCGTCGGGACTCGAACTTAGGATATCCTAGCCAGAGATACTGCAGTGACATCAATTGATGCCCTGAGCCACCTCTCCCGGTATATGTGTAGGAAATCGATCTAGTATGTGTCCAATATTGGCGGCGATGGTGTGACGGTTAGCGTATTGGACTGTTACACGCGGGTTCAAACCCGATCGAAGCCGTGGATTTTTAGGGCGACAAAATCCTTCGTACGCCTTCCTTCGGAGGGGAAGTAAAGCCGGCTGTCCCATGTTAGTAGATTTACTTGCATATAAAGATCCTCAAGCCTAAATGACGCCTCTGAGCTAAATTCAAATCGCCTGTTTCTCGCCCAAGAAATACCTCCTTTCTCTGCTAGTTGGTGAAAGGAGCGTAGCGAAATTTGCGTGGTCAGACGGAAGAGCGGGCCTGATGGCCCGAGTCTCGCCACGTAAAATAAGGCAAACTCAAATCAAATCAAATATCCCCACACCGTCGGGACTCGAACGTAGGACCTCCTAACCAGAGGCACTGCAGTGGCGTCAGTTAATGACCTCTCCCGGCCTATGTGTAGAAAAT
This sequence comes from Gryllus bimaculatus, assembly GCA_017312745.1. Classification (NCBI taxonomy): domain Eukaryota; kingdom Metazoa; phylum Arthropoda; class Insecta; order Orthoptera; family Gryllidae; genus Gryllus; species Gryllus bimaculatus. The sequence continues at coordinate 2,528,890 of BOPP01000167.1, forward strand.
CGATCTAGTATGTGTCCAATATCGTCACACCATCGGGACTCGAATCTAGGACTTTCTAACCAGAGGCCCTGCAGTGACATCAGTCGAGCCACCTCTGTCGACCGAAATTTCTTTCAAAATCTGCCTCCCCGCGTTCGCCGCCCTCCGGAAAGCGTCGCCCCCGCCGGAAAGTGTCGTCCAATATTCGTTGCCCCTCTCCCCTCCCATCCCCCCTGCGGCGGCGGCGGTCCGTCTGTTGTGGCGAGTGCAGAACTGCAAGTGCTTCCGTCCGTGTGGGATATCCGTCTCGCGTCCCACCACTGCGTTCACCCGGACTCCGGACGACCCGTTTCCAGTCCCGCCGCTGGCGAAACACGCGCCTGCGCAGATCGCATTTCCCTCCCGCAACAGGTAGCGCGCGTGCTTTGACCCGTTCAACGGCTATCGTATTCAAAAAAGAACGGTAAAACCTGTATGTGACTTACGGGGAGAAGTAAACTAAAATACTTACACAACTCAAAACATAATAATAATGATAATAATAATAATAATAATAATAATAATAATAATAATAATAATAATAATAATAATAATAATAGTGTTGAGGTGAATGATTGCTATACACCACGATATTATAGTACAGATTAGTATGGATCTTGTGGTACAGATATCTCCATCAACTTCTTTATGGTACAGATAGTCTGCTGTACACCACGATAGGTCCATATCATTCCATGATCATTCTACTTCACATACCAAATAAACACGACACTTAACTTCACTTCAAGTCTTTTATTACGTTTCGGAAGTTAATTGCTTCCATCTTCAGAAACTAAGGCATACATTGTATGGTACTGTGTATGTCTTAGGTTCTAAAGATGCAGGCAATGAACCTCCAAAACGTAATAAAAAGACTTGTTGAAGTGCAGTTAGTGTCGTGTTTATTTGGTATGTCCAGTTGAATTTATAACATATGGTGATTGTCGAATGCTATGGAACTATCGTGATGTATAAGAGTCAATCTGTTCCATAAAGAAGATCATAGAGATATCTGTACCTTAAGATAGTTGAGATAAATGAGTTTGAATAAGAGCGTAGACTAACATTTCGCCCCGAGGAAGGTCGCACAAATACGGCCGAAATATTGGCACCCGTGCCTAGAAAACGGGGTCTCACGAACAGCCAAGTAAGAAATGAGTTTGATTTGTTTAGCTTGTATTGAAATGTATGATTCTTACATTCACACGCATATCATTTGTTTGTGGAATACTGTACTATACGATATGCTGCTGTTGCTGGTGTAAAGTAGACCTATCAGCAATTCTAGAGACTGTATTTACTCAAAATTCGTTTTTAAATTTTTGCCACTGTTATAGCCCACGAGCGAACTGTTCATTGACGATAAATACATAATAAATAATATCTTGGTAGTTTCAGCCCATAACATATGATAATTCGTAATAGAGATGAATGTATCAGAGATGAATCACAACCATAACATACAAGGTATTCAATATTACATATATAATCTTAGAAGCATCATATTATCGGGGAAACTTTGCCCATTATCAGTGGTGGAACTACACTCGCATACTTGTAATAAATTATTTGTATATATTTTTAATTTTAATCCTTTTGACCTGTTTTAATTCAAGACACCTTTATATTAGTTTTTAAGTATTTTATTTCAATGTTTTGATTTTTTAGGGAGGTTCATACAATTTGAAAGTAAAAATAATTACAAAAAATATCTTGAGGTTTTACAGAAAGAAACTTTGAGATTTTAAAGTAAAATGAAATACAACAGATAATATTGTTGTTATTATCTCAACTCATTCATCTCTAATATGAAACAGGTACCTCTAGATCTGGGCTGACACTAAGAAGATAATTTGTTATGTATTTATCCTCAATAAACACCAGTGTGTGGTGTACTATGAAAGAGAAGTACGTGTGTGAAAGCTTTTCTCAAGCTTTCGTAGCTCTCGTACTGTGTGAAATTGAATTATGATTACAGATTAGGGATGCGAAATTGATGTCGATGTTGTTAAGACATCGATGTTTCTTGTAGAAACATCGATGGAATTAACGGCGATGTTTTTTAATATCGATGTTTTGTGTTCGATGTTTTTTTTCGATGTTTTGTTTCCAAATGCAAAATTCCTATGATCAGAATACTGTAAAATTAAAATATGAAATAATAATTAATGGTAACGCTGTAGTTCATGTATTGGAACCAAAGGAACGCTGTTTGCACAACCTTCATCGACCAAACTCTCTCGCTCATGATGGCCTCCATGCCCTTGTATTTCCTATTCTTCATATTGATTTCGCACATTAAAATATGTTCAACAAACATGCCGTGGATGTAGGGTCTGCCCCTTCTCGTATCTTTATTCCGCGAATTGATAAACACGAACACTGAAATTAAATTTTAACGCACACGAATTTAATATTGGTGGTTACTACTCCAATCTAAAAACGTCCATGTTGAAAAAGCATCGATGGTTTTTAGTGGGCGTATTTTTTAACATCGATGTTTTAATTTTGTTTTGTTACCGATGTCGCATCTCTGGTACAGATAGCAACGAACGCTTTCGTCAAGATTTGATAATAGGACAATATTTGCCCTCTAATACTTGGTGTCTACCATGTTGTCGGCTGCATGTGGTGGATTTCGTGGGGAGACTGGTTGCAAGGACAGTCATTTCTCGAAGAGGGAAAACGAGTTTTAACTTCGCAACTCTCAGCTAAATTAAACACAAATCCATCAGCTTTTTTTTTTCAATGTCTATCTTTAGCAACAACATATTTTCAGCGTGCGAGCAAATATTTTTATTCGGTGAATCAGGATTTGGGGATCTACAACGTCAGAGGGAGAATGTTCCGCTTAGAAAGAAAAAAACACTGTATTTACAAACTTAGTCGTGAAGGAAAGTGGTGTGCGTACAAAATAAATATGCTTTCATGCGCTCCGTATCAGTTCTATAAATAGACGTCATCAGAAAATTTCTTTAGTGAGGAACTAATATGAACGAAAGGCAAACATTAAAATCATATAATCCCCGAGAGTTGAAAAAAAACTAAAAATGGAGAATCCCCCGAAGATCGTGAATATCCGAAACACGCTGCTTACGGGCAGATCACAGTTTACAGTGAAGAATAAAAAAAATAAATAAAATAGAGTAAATCTGGAGTAATTCCTAACATTGTTAGTGGAACAGGCTTCTAAATGACCGCTTACTCCATCTCTAATTGGTCGGTGGGGGGGGCGTCACAATCTTTTTGTAACTTTTGGTTTCCCTTCCCCCTCCCACCAGTTTTGAAAAAAAAAGTTTCATGTACGAGAATATCTATTCGGTTGTATCGCCAACAGAAATGTTATTTGAAACAAACATAAACAATCTGCGTTTTACGAAATTTCTTTTATTATTATCAGAAGGATACATAGTGTAAATACATTAGGTATTAACCCATAAGTACAATTAAAAATTTTACTGAGGCCAAGTAATGACGTTGTTCATTAGTCGTCGTCAAATGTTTAAAAAATCATAACCAATAAATAATTGCTAGATTGTCGTGGACCATGTTCCAACATAAATAACAAAGTAAGCTACTTGAATATGCATTAATTAGAAATGCAATTTTTTTATCATCGAATGCTTCCGCTTCCACTTCAGATTAGTCGACGTCTGGTTGCTTGAGATATTCAGTCGTTTAAAAACTGTACTCTAGTCTAGTGATTGATCCAGCCCCACCCTCCAGTTTTTCCTGCGATAAAAAATCTTAAGGGGCGGAACAACATATGGCACGAGGAAAAGTGTGCAAGATTGAATTCAAAGAAAAAAAGACGGAAAGTTTCTGCGCAAATATTGCACAATTTTTTTTAATTCGCTTAATCTAGGTCTTAAATTCGAGTGAGTCATGAGCGTGTGAATCATTCCTGTAATGTTTCTTTAACCGTGTTAGGGAATTGCTCCAGACCGCGAGAAAGTCTTTTCCCAAACATTGGGGATATTTAAATTGAACAAGTCACCGGATGGGTTAGCTTGCGAAAATAACAATACATTAATTGTTCAGTTTAGTTCAGAACCTGCGTTGTTTCTATCTCTGCAACGACTGTAATCGGTAGAGGCTAAAAGTGCTGTAGAAGAATTCTAGTGGCCGGCTGCTCTGATCGATGGTTTCACCTGTCTGTACCACGCGAATGCCGGAGTAATGTCGTAACAAATGGGCCACGGTCGTGTGATATTTTTTTTAGACGGTAATTTCGTTTTCTAATGGCTATAGACCAATAATTAACGGGACATTAAATACAGTAAAAATCACAAAATAATTTATACCTTCTAACCCAAATTTCTTTCAATGTGACACCAACACAGTAAGTCATAAATGCATTATGTGTGTATACAATGTTTTGCAAACTGATTTCCGCTCTTTGACGAGCTACAAAATGACTGAAGCCGATCCCGAAAACTGCGATTTTATTCCTTCCGGGGTTGTTGATTGTTTTCGAGCACGTCAACTGCTATGGCCTTTAGTCCCGTTAGTGTAGTGAATGTCTTGTCGCGGAAGGTAGCTCTGTTCCTCCCCCGCTGGATGGTCAGATTTGGCGCCGACACGTAGTAGTGATGCAACATCAATAACAAAACATCGATGTTCAATATTAAAACATCGATGTTCAATATTAAAACATCGATGTTCAATATTAAAACATCGATGTTCAATATTAAAATATCGATGTTCAATATTAAAACATCGAAAGTTTTCAACATCGGTGTTTTTGGACTCGATTAGTACCCTCTAACATTCAATTCGTGTGCGACACAATTTCATTTGACAGTAGTCATGTTTACCAATTCGCTGAATATTTAATGTTGAACGTATAATAATAAGGTGCCCCCCCCCCCTACACTCGCAGAGTACTTTGACCATTTCTCAAGGTTCAAAATTAATATGAAAAGGAAATACAATCGCATAGTAGTCATCTCGCGCTAGAGAGGTTAGCCATTGTAGGTAGTGCTACGAGCATTATTGGTTCAACATGTGAATAACAGTGTTACTATCTGTTATCTCATATTTTAACTTTTGCTGTATTGTGATCATGGGAATTTTTCACTCAGGATCAAAGTGACGGAACAGGAAAAACATAGTTTTTTTTGTGATCGATGTCAATAAATATATTGGTATTAATACTTCGATGTTTAAAACATCGACATTGATGTCGCATCCCTAACTCTTAGGCATGAAGAGGATTCTCTCTCCTGAGATTTCCCCCTATTGTGGGTCATCACCTCGACCGTGGCAAGCTCTAAGCTTCCGACTGGTATCCCGGCATGTGTGGTAGTGTAGATCATGTAAATGTAAGTAAAGGGAGAGGATGCGGCTGAGAAATGAAAGATCGCGCGTGGTTCTTGGCCCGTGTCATAGGGAACTTTGGCGGGATTCCCCTGTCAGAGTGGCCGACCGCTAGAATTCTAAACACAGCGACTAAATTCGACTTAGCTATTTAGCTAGTGTCGAAAATCCGCCACCGTCAGAATTCGAACCCTAGTACCTGCCATTCAAATTCGCTGCAAACACAGCGACAATACTGGTTGGTTCTGAGCTAAACTTGGCCGGTAGAGGATTGTTATTTTCGCGAAGTTCGAATTTATTCGATTTATTCTTTTAATTTTAATTTTCGATCTCTTACATTTTGTTCGTGGATTTGCATTGTTGTTCATGTATGCACGGCAGCGAATCGATTCCCTCACACGGGGCAGGATAAGGGCCAAGATACATCTGTTTACTCCTAATATTGATCGTGCAATGTCATTTGAAAAATATGTAATAATAAAATAACATAAAGCCACGTGACTCGAACTCACCTGGCTCCCTCTGGCGGTGAACAAGTTGAAGACTCATGCGTCAGCTGTGCGGAAACAAGTGAAGACGACACCGCCCACGACGATCACTTCGAACCAAGAACGAGAGCGCGAGACGATCGACGCAAAAGGAATCGACAAACGACGACAGCAGACGGGAGCTACGGCGACGAAATCGCTGCCGATTCCGTGCCCCGAGAGCGACTGAATCCGGCTCGGGAGTTAAAGAGGAAATTGGCGATGTAGCCCGATGTAGTGACGTAAGAGACAACGGCGATGAATCGGTGCGAGCGCGAAGGTCGACGGGTCCAAGAAGACAACAGAGTTACTTAGAACGCGAAGAGAGACACTCCTGAAAGCACAGTCGCGGCCCAGACGATGCTAACTAATCGCCGATCGAAACACGTCGTTCTTCCCGGGAAATAGTGAGAGCGCAGGAAATGCTCCAACTAGCAGTGGCAGAGATACGTCGGTTTCTGATAAATACACAGGTGTAGGAGTCGAAGAAACCTTAAATTCAAATGATATTTATTTCTCCGGGTTGTGAATGAAGGTTGATGTACTGTTCGAAAAAAAATGTGTCAAGAAAATATTAAATCTGGGATTAAGTTTTGTCAATGCAAATGTTTGTGAATAAATTGGTGATAAAGTGGATGATACATACAGCTTAATATGTATTCGCTGAATAGGAAGATGTCTATTCTCGAAACGTAAGTTTGAATTGATGACAGTCGAGTTGCAGAATTATTGAAATCAGATGATGTCAGTTATAAATTAGATGCAGGTCTCGCTGATTGACAATTAACGTGATGTCATTTTAAAGAGTGCTCAATGTAACGGTGAAGACTATTTACAAAGTAGTCACAGGGTTAGAGTCCTACAGATAGGTAAACGCAGAGTATGTTTTGGTACTCGATAGTTTTTAGAAAACACTTAGAAGTTATCTGATGTTACACACAAAGTTGTGTGGTAGAATGTGAATCGATTTGTGCTTAGACAAATGTTTGAAAATAGATACAGACACTTGCAGACAGCTTCCCAAAACCAAGTTGACTGATGAGTAGTTACAGACAGATGATGCACCGGGCACTTTAAGGCACAAGACACACACACAAAGACAGAAGAGTTCTTACAGATAAACGAACGTCTTGTGATCCTGACAGTTGTTGACAGCAACCCACACTCAAGATGACTCTCAGGTAGGTAAACGTATGAGAATCTCGCTCTTCTGGGAGACTTCAACTCTCTCTCCGAGCGAAAATCCCCAGCGAATCGGCGAACTCGTTTCGCGGGCTACGGCGACGTTCAGCCGTCACGTGGCAGTCGGCGGCAGCTGTCTGGCGGCAGCGGCGGCGTGGTCGACGGCGGCGGCGGCCCAGTCGCAACTGAATGGAACAAGCGACAGTCGCGATGTGTTGGAAGGAGGCCTTGGGCCGGAGGAGGGGAAGCGGAGTGACTTATCGGGCAGGCGTTCTGCGCGCTCCGTGCTCGCCCGCGCCCGCGCATGGTGGGAGAGGAGTGGTGGGGAAAGGGGTGGGGGGTGGGGGCCGTTTGCGTCATGTAGCCGCTGCGCCGTGTGGAGGAAGTGGAGCCGGCGGCGAGTTTTGTGGAGTGACGTAGTGGTTTTGCGGTTTCTCGCGCCGCGCCCGCTGAGGCTGTGCCGGCACGGACGGATTAGAGAATCACGTAGCCCAGTAATTGAATAGAGTAATCAGTAGTTGTTTATATAAAAATTTATTTATTTATTTATTTATTTATTTTATTTTATTTATTTATATTTTTATTTTATTTATTTTATTTATTTTATTTATTTTATTTATTTTATTTATTTTATTTATTTATTTATTTATTTATTTATTTATTTATTTATTTATTTATTTATTTATTTATTTATTTATTTATTTATTTGTAATTGTATTTGTACTTTCATGATTCGACATTTTGCCACCGGGCAACATCTACACAATTGCAGAATAAAGTTTCTATCTATTTAATAGCTATTATTATGAAAATTAACTAAAATAATAGGAATTATTTTAAAATTAGTCAAACTGTACTTTGGTTTCTAATTTAAAGATAGAATATTAACATATCACTGCTTTATATTAATACGTAAATTACATGTGATACAAAAGAGTGAATTTATGTTCATATTCTGTTTTTTGAATTAAAGGCCGAAGTACAGTTTGACCTATTTTAATATAATTTGTATTATTTTAGTTAATTTTCATAATGAAACATGACAGAAACATAACAATCTCAAAATTATTTTAAAATGTTTATATTGTGTTCGCAAGGACGGTTTAATTACTTGAGGGATAACCCGAGAATCAGGTAACTATGGACCTTCCCCCCCAGTTGAATACAAATAATCAATATTATTATGAAAATTTACTACAATATTTGCAATTTTAAAATGCAGTTTTAAGTTTCTTAAAATTAATTCTATTTTGAAGACCAGCTCATGGGGTTTAGGGACGCCTTAATATTATTTAAGGTCACAAGCATTCCCCGAATTTAATTATTTTTATTTGTGTCACATTCCCACGAAGGTCATTTGAGACTGCCAAACTTATTGTTGATTCCGTATTCTCAAGATATCTAGTACTTTTCACCTTGCTGGTAATGTTTGCTTAATGTAAAATTTGGATGTCCGAAAAAAATCGCTTCACTGTATTGAATTATCTTTTTCCTTGATGAGATAGTACTTGTAGAATAGCGTTGAAATCTTGCTCATGTGTTGTTGCAGAATTGAGTGCGACGTGGAAAAGCAGATAAACGAGAATCAGACTGCGGCTGAGATGCTTTCAAGTGTCATTAGAAAAAATATACTTTGTTTGGAGTCCCACTGTAATTTTCTATTTGATACTTGCAAATAAACCTCTGTATTTAGTCGAGGGAACATTTTTTTTAATGTGTTCAATTATCCTACGTCTATTTAAATCACTCTGGCTTATTGTACAATATTCACTATATTTTTGTACATAAAGTATTCCATATCATTAATTATTTTAATTGCATAGATGCATTATAGAATTGTACTATTTAAATAGTCTGCTGTCCAGTGTATATTCTCGAAAGACCGATCTCTGGCTGGAAGATGAAGATTGATTATTTCGTGTCTCCGGACGCGTCTTCTGTAGAGTCCTGTAAGAGTAGTCCATACTTTATCAAGGAGGTAGCTGTGTTCTGTCTTCGCTGGATGGCGAGATCTGGCGCCGACATACACGCCATCTTATTAGGTTTTCCCATCCAGGTACCTCCCTCCTACGGAGCGCCGCCTCTGCCGGGACAAGCTCCAAGCTCCCGAAGTGTGATATTGTAGTGCATGTGAGTGTGTGTGTGTGTGTAAGGGGTGAGGATAGGACAAGGAAGAGGAAGGTAAGATCGCGCGCGGTCCGTGGCCCGTTTGTTAGGGTACTGCTCCGGCATTCGCCTGGTATTGATCGGAGAAACGACGGAAAACCACCGATCAGAGCAGCCGGCCGCTAGAATTCCCCTCCAGACAGCGGATAAAAACCCTACCATCGCCATCAACCTAGAGTCGAAATTCGTACCACCACCGTCTGGGAGTCTGCTCCTAGGACTTCCCCATGAGAGGTACAGCAGTGACATCATTAGAGGCCCTGAGCCGGCGGAGGAAGAATCGTAGTGGCCGTGAGAGGGGGGGAGGAAAGGTCTGTATTCATTGCTTGGAGGAAGAGCCTGAAGTGAGCGCTCTTTGTGCAGTGACGTAGACGTTCCGTGCTGCGCCCCATGGAGTGGGTAGTCATTCTTCTTCTCTTGCGATGGTGTGGCTAACAAGGAATAGAACAACAGTTCTCGAAACCACCGCGCAGCGCCGTCTGATTGGTCTACCACGAATAAAATAAGAAAGCAGTTGGCAGTTCGCTGTCACGTGATCAGCGCTGCGACCTAAGCACCAACCAGCTTGGCTTTCGGATGTCCATAGTGTGGTCACTTCAAATTCTGGATCAAATGTATCGCATGCACCACCAGTTATAGTTAATAAGTTGGGCGTGGTTATAAGTATTCGGAGCGAGATTAATTATGTTAAAGTGCGTAACGTGATAGAGAATCGTAAATAACGTGTTCAGTTATTATATTTGTATTGTAATTTAATAATAATATAACAATAATAACAATGGTAAGAATAATAACAATGACGATGATATCAATAATAACAGTAATAATAACAATAGTAACAATAATGACAATAACAATAATAACAATAGTAACAATAATAGTCGTTAATTTCACCGAACGATAAGTCCACTCATATTCCTATTATGAAAATTAAATAGAGCGCCTTTAATGGGCGCCTTAAATTTCTACAGTTTGTGATAACGAACGCGACCTGGCATCGCATGGCGATCATCGATATAGAATGCAGGGAAGTTGGCTGATGAAATTGAACTCAGGACATCGACCAGAATAAACCCAACTGAATGATCAATTAAAACGCCAGTTAATGCACCGTCGATTGCCATAAGCCCTCGCTATTGTACTGCGGTACTCCAATTAAAGAGCCGTCTTAATTGGAAGTCTTCTCTGTGCTGGATAGCCGCTCAGGTAGCACGGAACTTGACGGCAGCACCTGCCGGCTCGAGCGTGTCGGCGACCAGGAGGTGCTCCCGGAAAGGTGCCGGAAATTTAAGCTTTGAAGTGCTTAACGTCGATGAGTTGTGACGCAAGTCGCGATCTGATTTCTGGATCACTTCCAAGCAGATGAGTCACCGCTTGACTTAGTCATCACTGCCGCTGTCGCTACAGCGACTCTAGCCCAGGGTTCGAGCCTCGGTAGTGGCAGGATTTGCAAAACCAATTTTGCTGCACAATCGTTGCGAGGCTACTCATGAACTGGCAGGGAAATCTATGCTACAAGTTTGTCACTTAACAATTGCACAACGCTCTTTAAGTCAATAGGTTCAGTGCCTTTACACAAAATGCGTAAACATAAATAAACATAAGTCATTACGTCAGCTAAACTCTTATCTTAAAGCAACAGAAAAACAAGATTTGGAAATTTCTACTTGTCTCTTCGATACGATTAATTGAAATCACTTGCCTTTTTACCATACATCATATTGCCTCAGACGTGGGTGATAAAAAGAATCAACGAGAGTTAATTTGTGGTTACTCTACAAAAACACTAATTTAGCTTCTTAGCAATTAATCATCTAAACATCAAATTATGAGACGCGGCCGATAAAAATCGCATCGTCAAAGTCGTTTCGTTTCGTTCGTAGTCGTTTTTGTGGCTTCCATACAGCAGAAAACTGATGATGATGGCTAAGCCATCGAAAGCGGCTTTTTTTAATAAATAATATTGTTGGCAATGACGACGCATATTATTATTTCATTAGAAATGCCAACGATAACTCACCACAATACCTATAAACGTGTAGGATCCAAAAGGCTCTTGAGTAATTGTTTATGTGTAACACGTGTTACGGAGTAATAACCATGATGCCAGACATGTCATACACGAGGTTCGTGAGGCGAAAGGGTAATGTGTGTGTGTATGTGTGTGTGTGTGTGTGTGTGTGTGTGGAAGTGGGGTCCGGTGCGTGGTGTGCGTGCATGATGCATGGGGTGGGGGTGGGGATATTTAAATCTGGGCGGAAGTTCGCTGCGTTACAAAATACCCTGAGAAAGGATTTATAGAAGCCGAAACGTGGGCAATTTAAACTACTGTCGCTAAAACAGCGCATACTTTCTCGCCCGTACTTTCATGCAAAATTACGCAAAAAGTGGTCACATTTTTGAAAAAAAAATTGTACATGATCTAATTTAAAAATCTATTTTTAAGGAACAGCTTTTATTAAGTGAAAAATCTATATCCTCGTAATGTAGTTGTAGGAAGAGGCCGAAAAAAATTATTTTTTGCGATTTTCGAAAAATTAGTTTTCAAAAAAAATGAGACCTGCATTATTCTTAAACGTCCTTTAGACTACCCAACAACAAAATATAATCAAAAACGTTCGGGCCATTTTTTGGAAAATTTTGGAAATATCCTAGTGGCTTCATGTAAAGAAACCTAAAAATTAAAATATCGGTTTCTAATTCAAGGGGCTGTGACATCAGCCACATCAATTGGAGAATATCAGTTTTGGAGAAAATCGGCTCAACAGTTTAGCCGCTAGTGTTGTTTACAGAAGAGCAGACACGTTTTGCCGTCTTTCGATTTTACGGTCAAGAACACAGAAAATATGTATTCTGGCTACACCACGTGTTAAAGAATTTTTTTCTAAATTCAACAATTGGATGTGTTCACTTTTTTGTTACCAGAACCCAGTAATAAGAATTTTTCCGCTGAAAATTCTCCGTTTTTTCGCGCAGAATTACATATCTTTCTCTCTACTGCGTAAGCGATAGCGAGAAAGTAAACATTGGTGTCATCATTATGACCTACTCTCTATTGACTCCCCAGTTAGCTGCTAACGGCATTGCGCCACTTACCAATGAGGTGTAAATTCAACCTTCTAGCGAAAGAAATAGCTCTGATTTCAATACCTTTTGTTCAATGACTGTCGTATTTGATGTATTGCTTACGCGTATGTTGTCTGTTTCAATTTAGTCAATGAAATCTCTTTTAAATGACTATATTTTAAAAGGTTAAATACAAACACTTCCTAAAAGAGTCAATTTAATGTTATAAAAATTGCATAAAGGCAGTTTTTAAAATATTGTCACTTGTAGTAGACTGTCTCCCATATTCATAATTTGCATGTAATAATTTACTCCGAAACCTTGAATTATGACATGTGGACGCAATCAAATGTTTGTGAAGATTTTTAATACTGCGTTAATTAGTTTTTTATAATTTACGAGTGCAACTTTAAAGAAGTGTTTGTCTGTTAATCATACGCTTTTATGCATGCTATCAAACCATTTTTCATTGCTTAAATATTAAGAGACTCCATATTACAAATAAAATCCATGATGTAATCAATAGCATAATTGAGGTTATCAGATACTTTCATTAGAATGTAGAACACTGCAATTTAAAATCTAGGACATTTCACAAAGATGTTGCACATATTGGACTACAGTTAAAGTAATAAGAAAATAGTAACATCAAAGAATTCTATTAAATTCCAAACATATTGGCTTACATATTGTGCGTTTTGTTAAAATAATTAAACTCGCCGAAAAGGTTTTAAAATTGTAATTTACTTCCAGGATACATTTGACAGAGCCACTTGGTAGTTCCTTTCGTTTATTCATTATCAATGAGAAAACTCTCTGAGCATGAGCATTATGTGTTAATATTTTCAAAAGTTTAAGAGGATTTTACGTACGAAGATGAATGGAAGTTGAGAGCAGACGATAAATTCTCGCACGTGAGTGTCTTAAAATGTAACACATTTGCGATTTGCAGAAATTCCTTCTGGATACCGGGCAGATGGATAAAATATCCGTAATTTCCCGGACGTATGGCAACTCTTAAGCTTAATAAATCTTGAGATTAACTAATTAAATAATAATAATAATAATAATAATAATAATAATAATAATAATAATAATAATAATAATAAGAAGAAGAAGAAGAAGAAGAAGAAGAAGAAGAAGGAGAATTTTCATTGATTTTCACATAAGTTAACAAAAACAGCTGATGCACCCGAGTGAGCAAATGCTTGTGCTCGAGTGCAGTTAAAAAGTTAACTCGACTCCTCCCCGGACCCTGACACATACTTACAACTTTACACCTACTCCATCAAGGACAACGGGTGTTTAGATGTGTTTCATAATCCGTATTTTTTGATGCGGAGTTGTCCCACTCCTAGACACACTACAGGTTTTGTCCGCTGAGGAAAAGACGTTTCTGTTGTGTCTAAAGGCGGGTCCTCACATTTGGCGAGTAGCGAGCGACCGCTCGCCGAAGTGGTGGGGATGGGTCACTGGATATTGGCCTAGCGACGAACATTCGGTGCCCCCTTCCCTCCGCGTGTCACATTAAATCTCATCGTGAAGGACACAGTAAAGGAAGCGAACATTCGCCGAACGCATCAGCTGCTCGGGACTGGGTGAGCAGGCGCTCACTACTCGGCGAATCCCGAATGTGTGGAGCCGCCTTTCGGATACATCAAAGGGAGCGAACATTCGAAGAGCATATCAGCTGCTCGGGATTGGGCGAGCAGGCGCTCGCTACTCGGCGTATGCCGAATGTTAGGAGCCACCTTTCGCACGCATCAAAGAAAGCGAACATTCGCCGAGCACATCAGCTGTTCGGAATTGGGCGAGTAGTCGCTCGCTGCGTGGCGAATGCCGAATATGTGGAGCCGTCATCAGGTCTGGGCGTGGATTGCTAAATTATTGGACATTTCTTATTAAATAATGAATATAAATATTATGTGTTATCCTGAAATCTTTGAAATTGGAAATTAATTTTAGCTGCCTTATAATAACACTAATGGTTATCGAGGATCGCAATAATCTCATAATACAGTTAAAAAATGCACTCGATTTGAGTAAAATTGGGATTAATAGAAATTTCAAAATGTTGATTTTGGGACCTTGAGAGTTCAGTTGTGTTATCAATAAGCAAAGTTTGTTACATCTCTCTTCATGCTCCTATTATTATGCTCCTGAAGAAATTTCTTCGCTACACATTTTACTTGATATATCAAGTAAAACACAGTCTTCCGAGTTCACGTATTTTGTATCGGGTGTTGTTTGTACTCTTGCCAAAATTACAGTAATTTTGTTAGAAAATAGTAAATCAAATCGTGGCGTATGTTTGGAATTGAGAATAGCAGCATGCATCCTGCAATCATGTAATTAAATTTAGAAAACGTGTTTCCGGAGGAACCCGTTTTGTATATCCAGAGGAAACACAAATTGAGATAAGAAAGTTAATAATCGCCTTATAATTAGCAGGCAACACCAAAACCAGTTCTCTCTCGTCTCTTTTATCTCTACATTTAGAGTTGTCCTTAAGAAGCACATGGAATTCACAATGCCAGCTAATGGTAGACATGTTGTTGAACTGATATGTTTTATTGTAATCTGTTGTTGACTGAGTTTATTATATTTTCACCAAAGAAATGTACTCAGGGGGCCAGAGACGTCGTGCCACCCCCCACCTTGAAAATTTCAAATGAGGCTTCGTAGCTCAAGGTAATAAAACCTTTTATTTCCGTAAATATGTTTACTTTCCCATTCAAATAGCATTGTACCATCTATTTTCTATGATGCTGATTTGATTGGGCCAAAGGTTGACCTGCGATGGTCCCTGGCTGCAATAAATTTAACTGGCAACTCGCCTATGTTAAAAAGGCGCAAGAACGGCTATAACGAAAACACATACGTAGGATTTTTCATTGACAATTTCATTAAAGTACTACTAAATTAAAGAACTAAACTTTTCAAAGTCAGTAAGAGAAAAGTGATAACAACCAGTACTAGATTGCAAGCATGTTTGCACATGCAATTCCGACCCCTGTATTAATTCCCACCTGTATTAATTTTTTTTTTTTAATTTTGAATCTTCCTCTCCCCCCCCGCCCCGCCATAAAACATTCAATTTCACCTTTGTCAAATCATAAAAACAAATTACCGCATTTCATTAAAATAAAAACATCTATCCTTTGTTAATATGTTTGTAATTTATATAATCATATCATAGTTTGCGCTATTTTATTTTCTTTGTTCCATCACACATTTTGTATATTTGTCTTTGAATAAATTAGGATACTATTTTGTAAAAAAGTGTAACTTGTTGATAAATTGTGTTATCTTTGCACCATTTCCCATTTACGCTATAAGATTACTTAAATTGCACCGTAACGCAAGAATTTTCTTATTCGCGCACAACTGCTGTATTTCTTAACATGTGTGAAAATAGATAAAGTTTATTGCTTGTTGATTTCATCTTCACATCTCATCGGGTGTCCCTCTTACAAGAACATGTAGCAGTTTATTTGATTGCGTGTTTTCCCGTCTGGTCGTTGCAAGGTATGATATTCGTGTCGTATCAGTATTTCTAAATTGTTTTCATTTAAATTGTATTAAGATAGAGTTTATTAGTATCTGACGCTTTTTTGCGATTCATTTTCCTTGTTTTTCTCATCATATGTAGCACTCATGAAAGAAATACATTTTCAAAATGTTGGCAATGAAACATGTGTTAAGTGTTTGCTCTTTTGAACAAGCCCTGTAAACATGACTTTAATGTAAAAAGTATTATTATTAGTAGTATTACTATTAATAGTATTAGTATTATTATACCTATTACTATTACTACTATTGAAATCGTTTAGTTCTTCCTGCAGATCCTTGTTTAATGATGTAGATACGTTGAGCTACAAATAAATTTATAAACTACAAGGGCCTTAATTCCTGATATCTACCTAAGATTGAACCTGTATGGTTCAAACCTACTTTTAACTTACCATCTATCTACATTAGAATGATTATTATTATTATTATTATTATTATTATATTATTATATTATTATTATTATATTATTATATTATTATTATTATATTATTATTATTATTTTTATTTTATTATTCTCGGCACATCGTTACCACAGTGCCTCTGACCGGGAGGTCCTGGGTTTGAGTCCCAACGGTGGCAAGATTTTCGACAGTAACTTTTCATCTAAATTAAATTCAGTCACATCTGGAGAAGAGGCCTCCTGCCATAATTGGTAGTTTTCAGTGCTTTCTTCGCTAAACACCTAGCGAATGCCGGAGCAGTACACTCAAAAACGGGTCAAAGACCGCGCGCGATATTTCCTTCCCCTTCCTTGTTCTATCCTCACCCCATACTTACACACACACACACACACACACACACACACTTACATGCACCACACTACCACACATGCCGGGAGACCGGTCGGGAGCTTAAAACTTGTCCCGTCTGGGGCGGTGCCCCGCTGGTGGGAGATACCTGGTTGAGGGAAACCCCCTCTAGCCGATAGTAGGTCGGCGCCGGATATCGAGAGAGAGAGAGGGAGGGCGAAAACATGCACTACATTTAGGGGACTAATGACCTTGGCAGTAGATGCGCCCGGAATCACTAACAATCCACGCTTCGATTTCGAAATAACCCGTCCTTTTTACCCGGTAGTTTAAAAACAAATTTCGAGAGTTTCGTCCCAGGTGTTGGGCCCCCGGGCCAACATGGCCGGCAGCGCGTCGTGCGTACAAGCGCGCCGAAGGAAAGTCGCAGAACCGGCCTGGCCACCGCCGTCCAGGGTCCCCCGCTGCGGCGCGCGCGGCTGTCTGCGCCAGCGCTTCGTTTCGGGCCTTCGCGCGCAGGCGCCCGGCGCGATAGCTCGGTTGCGACTCCACAAGCGGACAGGCTTCCTGGCCCGACGTGTTGCTTACCTGTTGGTTTATGGACTAGTTACTCGCGGCAGTAAAAAAAAAAGAAGATCTGAACAAAACGCACAAAATGGTGTACCGAAAAGTAGCACGCACATTGCTCAAGAAAAAAAAACAAAGACAAAAAATACTCTTGTATAAAGCTGAAGTAAATTGTTTTTTTGTATTTCGGCTTTATAAAAGAACCTTTTCTGTTGCAAAAAATCGTTCATAATCGGGTATTTTACGGCACAAATGATGACGTATTAGATTTTATGTCACGAATGATGGCGTCGTCACACATTCAGCCAATCGTAGCGAGATAATCGGGGGGAGGTAGAGGTGTTGGCTACGGCCGATGTGCAAATTCTGCGACGCTAGCACAAACAACCTTGCTTACAATAGCAACATTCAACGATCCTGCAGGAGAACTCTTACAGGCTGGCTGCTCTCATCGGTACTTCGCCATGGTTGCTCCTATCAGCACCAGGCGAATGCCGGAGCAGTATGTTAACAAATGGGCCACGGACCACGCGCATGCCTTGTCTTATCCCCTCCCCTTACACACACACACACACACACACACACACACACACACTTACTACACTACCACACACGCCGTGAGACCGGTTGGGAGCTTGTCCCGGCTAGGCAGCGAGTGCCCCGCTGGTGGGAGATACCTGGTTGAGGGAAACCCCGTTAGGTCGGCGCCGGATCTCGCCATCCAGCGAGACAAGATGACCGCCACCTCTCGAGGGGAAAACATTCACTATACATACGGGACAAATGACATTATCCATGAAGAATTACCATTAGCCATTAGAAATGACATTGACAAATGGCATTAGCCATTAGAAATTGACGCGCCAGGAATTGCTAATCAATTAAACAAATCAGCTGCCCAGCAGGTTGTTTGGTCTTCAAGACATTCCTTCTATTGCCTTATTCCTCTCTCCCTACTCCTTCTCCTTGTGGCACTTGTGGAGGATTTTTGGCGTTCAATCCTCAGACATTATCTTTACATTTCTTAGTACATCTACTTGTCAGATGTACCAAAGATGCACATCTCTCTCTATGGTTTAGAAAGTAAACTAATCCCTTCCCTTAAGTATTTTAAAATGTTTCCATGAACATTTTAGCGTTGTGACCAGCTATCTCTTCGTAATTTTTTTTTCTTTTCGTTATCTCATTTTTAATCACCGTTATCATCATGAATTTATGTTTGGTCTCTATTTGCAATGTTCATTTCTTTATCTTTGAATTCATATTCAATTTCACGCCGTAATATAAAATAACTTACATCAGGAAGTGTTAAGTCACTTTTGTATCTCTTCTGTATGGACGTGCCAATGGAATAAAAAGGCGATAGATAACACTCCAGGAAGTCATGTATATATAAGTATCATTGCCTGGTCTACAGAACTGGTATTTATTGATTTAAAGAGTGTGTACATTTTAATTTAGGGTTAATATTTACTTGTGCCTACCTTGGTTTCCTTTTTCTTCTGCTGTGATAGTTTAGATACAATTATAATTGTGAAAAATTCCAAAGGGCCAGTTTCTGCCAAGCTTTCCGTTGTTGTTAACTGCTTAACACACGATTAATACAAGTATATCCAGTACAACATGAGTTGCAAGGAGGCAATCCTGTCCAAAGATTCATGCATAATTCACGGGTCATACACCACGAATAATGAAGTCATCATTGACCATTGTTTGAGTAGGTAGACTGTAGCTCACTGTAATTATACATCAGAAGCTTTGTATTCGAACAGTACGGCTCATTGACGTTGTGTTTCAGTAGTAAACGTGAAATAGGGAGTTCCTAGAATTTGTGATTTGATAAGAAACATTAAACATTTGTGCAGTTTTAACTGGATATATCAATTTCAATTAGAAAAAAATGAAAAAAATTCAATATTTGACTAACAAAACGAGGTTCAAATTCCACAGTATATCCACAAGATTGCGTATTGGTCATACATAGAATTGAGATTTAAAGGCATCGTGTTATTAAAGTGCTTTTCCAATTCTGTTTCTAATAACTACGAATAACAAAGATGGATTGAAAAAATGATCTGACTTAAAATTTAAGTTTCGTGTCTGTCAAAAAGGCGTGGACAAAATCACACACACACAGAAAACAGAATGCAGTGTGCATTTCCAGACTTTCCCAATGTTTGTTATCAAAGGATACATTGTATTGGCGTCATTCGTGTCATTTTGTGAATATTTTAGCCGATATTTCTTCTTGGAAGTTTATACGTATTCCCTGTCATTACTTGGGATATACGAAGCTGTTGCATGCGTTTTGACGTAAGTTCCCGGACATTCTTTGAATATCTTCCGTTATCTTCACACAAGACCGCACTTCCTTATTGCGTACAGTGATAATAACCTCGAATATCCGACGGTAAGATCTGATGCGACCACAGACTTGCTCGGTGTGTCACAATGCCCTCTCTGTCTGCAGTTGCAATTGTGATATGCTTAATTGCCTTCATATCGTACAGATTGTTTCTAATTCAGTTTATTTTCTTGCCTTTCTTTCTAAAGCTTACTAATTTTGCGATGCAAATACCTTTCTCATTTTGGAGGTTCTAGCTTCGTACTTGTGAGGGGAACGAGAAGTTCACTTCTTCCAAGACGGTGTCTCCCCGAGGGTTTTGCCAACCTAACAGAAACAAAATTGCGCGAAGGAATACTATGGATCTGCATAAAATTAAAACTTCGTAAGGCAAGAGAGTGAAAAGTTGTTTTGAGATACAGTTATCCACATTTATTAAACACAAGTGACAGTTACGGACATGCCATGGATACATTTCTCTGATGCCCTCCAGTATTTCCAACAACGAATTTCGACGTAATTTCTCTGGCAACCTTGCCTCCACAAATACTTGAGCAGCAAAAAGTTGTAGTAATTTACAAACTTTTGAAAAGTTGATAGAAATGTTATGAAGAATGTGGTAAAGGGCCAATTTTCATTAAAACCACAGTTTTTAAATATATTTTTTTAAATGTTAAATCACTGTGGCCACTAGATCCATTTATCGGTTTCATTTGTGAACTATTGGACAACGCTTGATAACTATTGACGCCGCTTCTACAGCATACGTAGTGCCAATATATTCACTATATTCACATATGCCAGTATATTCAACCATCACATGAAGCAAAGTTACTGGTCAGAATATAGAAAGAGGTGCCATTTCCATTTTGAATTATTGAATATGCCAGATCTGTACTAAATTCAAAGTGTTTCGTGTTTTTGTGAAGCCAAGTCAATCTGCAATTTTACTTAACCATGTATTTGAATTTTAGAAAAATCTCCGGAAAGGCCCTTTTTTTTATCGCTTCCTCATTCCAATCGAAAGAGGTCGAGAACGTATTTTTTGTAGTATAACGAAACTCCTGTAGACGTCACGATTTGACGTCACGGTTTTGACTGACGTCAATTCGCGACGTCTTGGGTTTTTTGCTCCTAACTTCCCCGTGATGACCTGGATGGCCCAGGTGGCTAAGAGCGTGTTTCGTCTCAGCGTTTCTGTCCGAATAGTCGCGGGTTCGAGTCCCGCCTTTGCCACGATTGTTTGTCCCCTGTCTCTCATATGTTTACTGTACAAAATAAACGTATGCGTTGTCGCGGAGGGCTTGGGCTGATCCGAGATCAGAGGAGCCCGCAAGTGTGTTGGTGTCTAGTGTGTGATTAGACTATGTGTCCCATTGAATCGTAAAGGGTAACCGGCTTTTGGGTGGAAAAAAAACTGGGGAAAAACTTTCATGTGCTGTATTGGGCTTAGTTTTACATATTGCTTGACCACAAATGTCGTTATTTGATGCTTCGCCAATGTAAAACGTTGTTCCGGAGCATGTACCGCTTGCATTGGGTGCAGTGAAAACCCGGAATTGCCTTCAAATGAACGGCATATTGATTCATACAGTGCTCGTCCATTGAACAAATGCACATACATTCTCTTGATTTGTTTGAATATATGAACGTAGCTTTTCGCCTTGTCGCCAACGTTTTATACTGTTATTTCTGTTTTGACCGATAATGAAAGTAAACTGAATGATGACCGCCAAATGGCACGTAACAGGACTTTTTTGAAAGTACCGATTTGAAATTGCTTAATTAAATTTATTTACTTATTATTTTATCCATTGTATGCATTAAATTAAGGGCAAAGGCCTCCTGATACAGGAGGAGAAGTATAACCACTTTCTTCTTAGGAATTGTTAGGTTGTCAAAGTAACACACACATTGTCACAACAAAATTCTCAGTATAAATTGACAGGTTGTCAAACCGGTTCGGCCTGGCCCAGCGATTTCCTCGTTAATTCTTCATGCGTTCTTGCCTTCTGCTCTTAAACCTTCTTGTATTCTTGTATCTTACGATATTGTCGTGTGTCTTATGGATTCAGCGTTCTCCAGATGGTTCAGTTTCGAGCTAATTCTGACCAACTGAACTATTTAGAAAATATAATTTTATTTATGTGACTGGTCGATAAGTACGACTAATGTATGGTTTTTCTTCTTTTTCCAGGTAAGTGGCCGTGGAATTCGTAAGTGACAATTTCGGCTAAATGAGTGAGTACTGCATGTATCGTGTGTTGCAATTTACATGTAATAGGGAAGAAAGGGGTAGCACGGATCAATTAAAGAAATTGATCGCTCAGATGGAATGTATTCATCAGAAAATTTAAAATATTGGATCAAACGATAAATGGATATGTCCTGGTGCCTGTGGTTGAGGCCAAAAGTCCTATAGTTCTTTCCTTTAGCACAAATTCCATAAAAGAAAAAAGAAACGCTTTAATCAGCATTTACCTACCCGTGAGGTGATAGCAATCATATATTTGTGCCGTGTATTTTATGTGGACAATTTTGAAATACAATTATTATCCTATAAACTTGATCCATTATGCTAAAACCTTGTTTCAGTTATACAAATTTCAGTCATTTTTAACCAAAAGAGCATTAAGCTCTTGACTGGTCTCCCGGCATATTTGGTAGTGCATGTGAGTACAAAGGTGTGTTAGTAACGGGGAGGAAAAGCAAGGAAGAGGAAGGAAGAATCGTATGCGGTCCGTGGCCAAATCGTTTAATTGATTTACATTAGAAAAAATGTACGAAATGGCTTATTACTATTTAATTTAAATTTGTAAAAGGAAAATAAAAATCACAGATATTTCGGTTTAACCTTGATAAAGCGGAAACGTATGATTGTATCGTGCATTACGAAGTCTCGTCTAAATTTAAAAATACCCAAGCACGACACCGCAAAACTCTTGTAAAACCACAGGTTTGAGATTATAACACACATAACCATATTCACTTTGTAAGATCGTGCTTTCTGGTAAACGCAGTTTAGAGAAAGCTTGCATGTAAGAAAAAAATATTTGTAGATTTTGGAGATCTCTGGTATAGACAAAGTGTCATTGTTCACCAACGTCCATCGGTGTCTTTATGAAGATCCTTGCCCTAAGTTGCTCGCAAGATTGTTTTCCAAATTAAAATCTGCGATCAATCTGACTCAATTTCAGTGACTATGATTATAAAAGAAATATCATTAGAGGTGTTTTGTGTTTACGTCAAATTTCATTTCAAAATACGTTTTCTAAAAATTCCAGCCACTAGCTGCAAGTCTTGTTTTCATTAGCGATGAGAATTTAAATTTTGTCTGACATACGCATATCTCAGGTTATTTCCATCTTGTGACACATATGTAGGAAAGTCTCTTGAAAAAATTAAAATACATTCCAGGAAACTCTTGCAGTCCGACTAATTTATGGCGAGACTTGTCACGAGGTTGCAGTAATGGAATAAGTTACGCCAAACGCAAGTATTTCTGAATTTATTTTCGAGCGGATATTTTAAGATGTTTTTTCCTTCTTAAGCCGTTTAATCTTAACTCCTCTCGGGAGTTCTGCACAGCTGAGTCTTGACATCTAATGTATTTACGAGTGCGCTACTCAAGCTTGTTGTCCGCGTGCTCCTAAGTTTGATTAGTGATTCCGGAGGTATCAATTAATAAGGACATTAGTCTCTGAAGTGTAGCGCATGTTTTATCGCGAGAGACTGTGATTTTTCTGCACTGGATGGCGAAATCCGGCACCAACCTACACGTCGACGTGTGGGGATTTCCTCATCCAGTTATCTCCCATCAATGGGGCACTGCCCCAACCGGGACAAGCTCTAAGCTCACGACAAGTGTGCTAGTGCAGTGCACGAAAGTGTGTGTGTGTGTGTATGTGTGTGTAAGTAAAGGATGAGGATAGAACAAGGAAAAGAATGGGTAGATATTGTGTCGGTCCGTAGCCCGTTTGTTAGTGTACTGCTCCGGCGTTTGCCTACTGTTGATCGGAGAAACCACGGAAAAATACCCATCAGAGTAACCATCCGCTACAGTTTTCCACCCGACAGAGGCAGAATTCGACTAGCTACGTAGCTAGAGTTGAACCTCTTGCCACCGCCGGGTCGTGAACCGTAGGACCTCCCAGTCGGAAGCACTGCAGTGGCATTAATTGATGGCCTGAGCCACCTAAGCCAGTCCCGCTACCCAAGCTTGTTGACCTAAGGTCCTAGATTCGAGTCCCGTATGCACGTGTGTACATGAGAATGATGGGTTTTGAGTGTCAGCTCACTGGGCTCGTTATAAATCAGTCACAGTTGCATGAAGGGAATTGCAGGTACACAAAAAGCGGTATTTTTAAATCGTCGACACATACATCCTTCTTTTTACTTCTTGCCCTTACTTCGTAAGAAGAGAAAGTATTGTAATCGTGCTTCGGAAAACGGCGAGTTTTCGACGGAAAAACTCTTATTGCCGGGCTAGGTAAAGAAACAGTGGATAAAACATATTCCTATGTGTAGGTACTCTGCAATATCTCTAAGGCGTATCCGTTACTCCATGATTCCACATTGTTGACCGCAAACCGCATTTCGATCTCGTGAACCGTTGGGAGGTTATGGGAGGGGTGGCCCGGTGTTGGTGGGTCACTCAGTATGTGGACGAATGAGTAACCACAATCACATCGTGAAATCTTCCGATACTTAAGCCTGTTTTACACGGTCATTTTTGCATCCTTTTTTCATCATTTTCTGTACAGAAAGTGGATGGAAAAAGGAAGTTCGTTTCTACGCGTTATGTTTCGGTGCCGAAACTGAACGAGAGTGATTCGATTTTACATGATCATTTTTGGACTTTGTACGTAATCGTGATGAAAATACTTCCTCCGGACGCCGCAAAAAGCGCCGAAGATAGAACATTTGAACATCGCACTCATGGTAACAAATTAAGTTAGGTTATATTAGGACTGAGCACGGAACGCGACATTAGAACAGTAAATAATTTACTTCTCACTACATAATCAATTCACATTACAATTCAAAACATTAGAACGATCTCAAAACTGCACAAAATAAACATACCGCACCACACGCATAACAAAACAGTGAAAGTTCCGAAAAGTGACGCCAGGGGCGCGGTAGTCAAACTGGATGAAATCTATACCAAAAAATGAAGCGTGCGTCGTTTTTTGTTTTTTTTTCGTACAAATTACATCCGGTCTGGCCTGTCTCTTTTCTGTACCGGCGAAAAATCATGAAAAAGTGATCGTGTAAAAACAAGATTTACATGTGACGTCTATACGAAGTCTTCATTTCATCTCTGTACGATGCGCCAAGCCCATGTACCACTCGCAGCCCGACTCGGCCCTACCTAATGTCAGAGGCTACACATGCCTGGACAAGCACGTTCACCTACTCTACGCTGGGAAGCCCAGACCTTGTAAAATCTGCACATCACTACGCAGTTCTCAACCCAACCCCAGGGAGTATGTTTAGTCGTGCCATCTTTGCAAGAATTGTTACATAACCGGTAAGAAAAGAATAGTGCAGGGTGAAAAATGATCTTGTTTTTTTTTTACATACTGTATGTTGCAGTTCTTCTTTCTCGTCTTACTACGCACGAAGTAAAGAGGAAGTGTTGTAATGCTTCCGAAAAGATCAGCACTTTTGCGACAAAAGAAAACAACTCATATTCCGAGTCCTGGTAAAGTGGATAAATCTTGTTCTTATATGTAGTAAATTACTTCCTCTCTTTGCTGTAGTCAGAATTACGTTTTGTTGGCACTTGATACCGAAAAATCGATTTACGCTGAAACTTCAGTCAGTTTGACTGCCCTGCCTTTATTCCATCTGCCTGTGGTGAACTCTAGCGCCTTAACCAATCAGATGATTTTTTTAGAGTACTTTACATTCAACCTGAGCAACATTTTAAAAAAATTCTCTCAACGATGGCTCATATTTTTCTTTATCTTTTCCCCTTTGATAGAGCAAAGAGGCTTAAATAAATAGCGTAGGTCATATTTTCGTTGAACTGACTTAAGTTTCGAAAATTTGAAAAGTTCAAATTTCTTTTGGCGTCCTCCCTAACTACAACATTAAAGATTTCCTGCCAGAGCGGAGAAAAACGTTTTGTTGTTTTGTTGCTGGGAGCATTTTGAGGTATAAAATATTACTGCGTAGCCGTTACAAACAGTGAGTTAGTGCTTAATATTGTAGCACCACTAGCCCTTATTGGTAACCCTGTTTAACAGTCTGCATACACTATCGCACCGGTGTTTGCCTGATGTTAATTTAATTTACTTCGATTAAAAGCATATATTCGGTTAATTTTGGTTGCTGTAAATGTTCCTTTTTGGTCATAGACGTCACTTCCAACAAAATCTTAATTTTTTTTCGTCACTGTACTGCTATGTCTAGAGAAGACCATTCATAGCACTAACAATACTCTCAGCCTATACGCTCGTAGCACTAATCCGATGATTTTACCGTCCGGTTTCTACTGTCCGCATTTGGTTCATTCGAGTATGTTCTTACTTCTTTCTCATAGTGTCAAAAGGCAACGATACTTCCTAGTGTTTTGGGCAAGAACTATAACTGCGCGATACCCAAAGTGCGACTAGGCACATGACCGGCGACTGCTCGATTCGGCAAGGGCGTCTTCTCCATGGAAAAACTAGGGAGTTCAGTGACCTAACCTAAGAAGTGACCCCTGATGGTTATAAGAAAACGTAACAGGGGCCCCCAATACACTTCAAAATACGAACATATTTTTTAAAATGATTTTACTAGTTGTACAGAATTTAAAACAATATTTGAATGTGATTTTAGAGTATGTTGGATACCGGAATATTATTTAAAAAATATAGAAAATATATAACAAATATAAATTGCTTGCGTTATAAGTTTAAAAACTGGCAGCGCAGTGTGCAGAGGTAACTCCTGCACAAATACGCATTTTTAACGGAAAACATATTCGATCTCGGGTGCAGTGTTGTATGCCAGAAGATGCGAACGCCGTTTCCATGCGTCGTTATTGTTTGATTAGTTATTCCGGGCGCGTCAGGTCATTAATCCCGTAAGTGTAGTGCCTGTGTTTTCGTCGCGAGGTGGCAATGATATTCCCCAGCTGGTTGGTGAGATCCGGCGCCGACCTACCGTGGGCTAGTGGGGTTTTGACCATCTAGGTGTCTCCCACCAGCGGGGCACCGCCCCAACCGGAGCTCCCGACCGGTCTCCGGGCATGTGCGGTAGTGTAGTGCATGTGTGTGTAAGTAACATGCAAGGAAAAGACAAGGAAGAGGTAGGAAAGACCGCGTGCGGTCCGGGGCCCTTTTGGTAGAGTACTACTCCGGCATTGTGTTGACCGGAGAAACCACAGAAAACTACGGACCAGAGCAGCCGGCCGCTAGAATTCTCCTCCAGGCAGCGGCTGAACTCTACCTACCTCACAAGCTAGTGTGGAAAATGCTGTCACCGTCGGGACTCGCACCCTAGAACCTCCCAGTGAGAGGCTCTGCAGAGACATCAGTTGATGCCCTGAGCTACCTTTCTCAGTGTGCGTCATTTTTGTTTTGTTTCTTGCCATTTTAATAAAAGGATGGAACCTCAATATTTTGATTGCCTTGAGGCCTTGGGTCCGTGATACTGACCCGTGAGTCGGACTGCGACGAGACAGCAGAAGGCTGATGCTTTAAGTTCCGACTTCAACGAAGACCCACCTTGATGCCTACGTACTGTTCACGATGCGCAGCATTAAGTTTATTTCGTTCTTGTTCGCGAGGACAGGAACGAAGAATTAATATATTTTTTCTGATCTCATTATATTGATTTGCAACTTATTAATAAATCATATTTCCAATTATTTACTACGAGATATTTTTCACAAATGTTATACAGTTTTTACTCTTTGTTTTTCATCTCCTTACATCAATCCAATCTTATTTTTACTTATTGAAGATCGCTTTTTAACTTTTCAGGTTATACAGCTGTATTCACGTTGATTTTGGAACTTACCCGCCGCGGAATTCTAACGCGCGACCATTTTAAACACGAGGCAGCAACGTCCCTTCATCTTTAGCGACCTCGGCGAGGCTGATTTTGCAATGTTTCTTATTTATTTATTTTTCTTCTACATTTTTTTCAAGTAACTTCAATTGACTATTAATTTTAGGACTTTCTCTTTCTCCTGCTATTTGTCTGCCCAACCATACTACCCTTAGACAACACAGACCATCACGAAATACACAACCATGCTCGAGGCGGACTTCGAACCCACGAACCTTCGGTCCGAGTTCGCCACGGCGCTTCTGCATAGTGATCTCACCTATCTGGATCGGCCCCGGTAAATAAATGTATTGTTGGAAAACGATTTGGTTGTTAAACATTCAAGTGTACTGAGATGGTTTCTAATTTTCCCATTAGAACCAGTCTCAGTATACTTGAATGTTAAACGACCAACTCGACTCGACCAACTTTAGCGGCGGCGATGGTGTAACGGTTAGCGTTCCGGACTGTTGTACCCAAGTTGGCGGGTTCAAACCCGATCGAAGTCACACTAGCCCACAAACCCACACTAGTCATTTACGCGTAGCAGTAAAACGCGAAATGCGAAGGGCGACAAAATCCTTCGTACGCCTTCCTTCGGAGGGAAGTAAAGCCAGCTGTCCCATCTTAGTAGATTTACTTGCATGTAAAAGATCCTCAAGCCTAAATGACGTCTCTAAGCTAAATTCAAAATCGCCTGTTTCTCGCCCAAGAAATACCTCCTTCCTCTGCTAGTCGGTGAAAGGAGCGTAGCGAAATTTGCGTGGTCAGACGGAAGAGCGGGCCTGATGGCCCGAGTCTCGCCACGTAAAATAAGGCATCAATTCAATTCAATTCAATTCAATTCAACTCGTTCACGCGGTTGCAAACACGAAACAATCACTCGCTCGTTCGTCCTACAAAGTTATTTTCTTGGCTGGTTATTAATTCCTATTAGCGTGGTTTTTGTTTTGTGTCATTGCTATCGGACACTTGGCTTCCCGGAAAGTAAGCAATCAGTGTCACGTGCCTTATGCGACCTGTGGTGATAGCCGGGGCCGCCTTACGGAAAGGCGCTCGTCTTGTCACAGGGGTCCCGCAGGGGTCGCTGATTAGCGCGCGGAGAGCGGGCTTCCCCTACAGCGAAAGCGCGCTACGTAATGCGATAAAGTGCGATCTATGACACGAGAGCCGGCGCGAATGACGAGATAGTAAGCATGCATGTGCTGCTTGATTTTCCTGTTTGGTGTTTTTTTTTTAAATGATTTTTGTTTTGAACTATCTACATAATACGCGTTCCCGTCGCACGCAGGAACTGAAAGAAAATTATCCGGCTTCCGGATATGTCTGTAGTTTCGTTAGATACCAAGGAAGGCAGGAAAAAATCCAAAAAACAATGAAACAGTTTCAATTTTAGCTGAAAGGTACAAATATTTCGTTGCGTTATTCCACTTATTCTCATACTGTGTATATCGACTGGTATCTCATACTCGGTTTGTCCGTGCTTTCGATTCAGGTCAGGTCATGCGATTCCAAAGCGCCAAGAAAGAGGCCGTAAGTATTTGTTATTTACTTCTTGAATTTCGAACAGCAATTGTTTTTATATTCTTGGTGTGCGAAGAGTTGTTGTACTGTACTATGCCGTTTTATTATTCTGTCCTATCATAGCATTAGTGGACTGTTTTCGTTAAAATATGTAATTTATTACAATGTGATGCGAGAGCATTTTATTTATTTATTTGTTTGTGTATTTACTTATTTATTTATTGAGCAGTGTGGGTTCTACGGTTTGAAAAACCATTTGAGTAGTTTGTTTGAGCAACGTATTTGCTACTGTTTATCACAAGTTTCGGAATAATTTCATTGTAAAGAAGAATGAATTGTACACATTCACGACCAAGTTAAAAAACACTTTGATAAAATGTTTCAAATATTTGAATGAGAACTCAAACTACTTTCCGGGGAATTTCCCAATTTTCGAATGCACAGCAATAGAATCCACAAACGTGTAATAATACAATAAATTTTAAAAAATCACGAGGTTCAAAGCATAAATTTATTTTATTTCATTAGTTGTACTTGTAAGTACTTACTTCACATAAGGTTCAATCATGTAGAACAAAAAGGAAAAAGGCATCATAATATAAAGACGTTCCCAACAGTCAAGTGTAAGGTTATGAAAAGAATGATACTCTTTTTTATATCTCTTTGTTCGTTTACCCATGTTATTATAAGTACAAGTACTTTTACATTTCCAGTAATTGTTTCCTTTGATCAGTTGTTATCTCCATGCTAGCTTGATGGATTATAGTAATTACGTCGGAAAAGCCAGCTCAGAAAATATCATTCGTGATGTGGCTTTTCACTGGGTTACAAATATATTAGATAATTAATTTAAATATTATTAGATGACAAAGCGAGGGAGCCCGAGCCCCAAGGCATACCATTATTGTGCCACCACTCCACTTTTTGCATATGACCAGATCAGCGCCGTGAACGGGAAATGAAAACCAGTTTTTTTATCTTGAGAGCTAATAAATAAACCACTATCTCCGCCAGTTCACCCACCAAATGATATGAAGATATAATTTCTTTCCTGGCCTTGAATAATGAAACGATAACGAAACGAGTTGCATTTTATACATCCAAAAATATATGTAATATTTCCGAGAACACCCCCACTTACATACTCCTTCGGTCTCACGCCATCTCACCCCCTTCGCTTCCTGTCTCTTTCGCTACCTCTCACTAGTTGAGGTGGCTAAGGGCATCAGTGGATGTCTTGACACCTGCTAGATGTTGATGAATTGCGATAATAACAACAACCTGTTCGTGTTGTCTGTTTATCAGTGCCTCTCCAAGACACAGAAGGACATTTGTTGTATGTTAGGATATGAATGTTACTATGTACCGAATTGAGAGGGTTGAAAAATATACGTTTTAATATTCTTCCAAAGAGTGTGCATTCGTTTATGAAGTAAATATACGGATAGAAACGAGGATGGAACTCTATAGATAGACATAGATAGGACGTAACTAGATTGATAGATCGAATTCAGCAACCATCCGGAGGAGAATTCTAGCGATCGGCTGCTTCGATCGGTAGTTTTCCGTGGTATCAACACCAGGCGAATGCTGGAGCAGTACCCTAACAAACGGACCACGGACCGCGCGCGATGTTTCCTTCATCTTTCTTGTCCTATCCTGACCTCCTTAATTGCTCGCACTTGTACGTACATCAACTACACTGCCATTTACGTGATACGTAGACGGGAAAACCCTGCAAGTCGACATATAGGTCGCCACCAGATGTCACCATCTAGCGTAGATAGACAACCTGTACACCCCCCCCAAAAAAAGATTTTTTTTCAAAACTGCTCCAATTGTTTTCGTAAATTTTTTTATGGATAAAATGAATTGTGAAAAGAATTGCTCTGATCTCATTTTAGTTTATCTTTCTGAACTTCGAAAATTGCAAATTTAGAAATTATGAGAGAAATAATGTGTGATGTTGTAGCTCCACATGTAGATAGTTTAGCGTAATTTGTGCAATAATGGAAATTGCAAATTCGAATTTCTGACTCTTCGTGTGCTGAAGAGTGTGTTTCACGAGATATCAGAACCCAATATGACAATGCCAACGCTGCATCACGGCAGTTTGAAATTCTCAGAATTATTTCTCATTGTTAGCCGATGTTTCTTGCTGTGAACGTCGTTTTGGATTATGGAATTTGTGTCGATGATTTGGTTTTAAAATAATTTCGCAACTAATGCGCTGCGATTTGTAATGAGTTTTACAAATTAATATTGAGAAGTGTTAATATGAACAGAAATTGCGTTCATTATAATATTACGTAACCATTACTCAAGCAAGGAGGTATGAGGTGTTGTACTAGTTAAACTTATTAGTAACACTAGTTTAATTTTATTGCTTATGGTGCTTTCTATCCGAAAGATTTTTTTTTGGGGGGGGGGACTTACACCTAATTCTTAAACCAAAAGTAATAATATAATTACCCCAAGTTTCTCTATATTCAAGATAGAAACTTGCTGCAGTTACTCAAACTTAAGAAACCAATTTGGAGGACACATTGAATTATTTTATAGATTATATTATTATCTGTGTTTATTTCGTATTAATTATTCTATTATTATTATTATTTTACATTATGAGATATCCTGTGATCAATATTTTAAAATAAGAGAGCCATTGTTTTGTTTAGTTTAGGGTTTCTTAAGACTTTAGTCCATCCTGAACATTCCACGATGAACATTCCATTATAATCTGTTTATAACTGTTCTGTAGTTTTAAGACCATCATGTCTCTCAAACATTTAACTAAAATACTACTTATATGTGCCAGTAGCATGTTAGAAATACTGAACATTCCACGACGTAGATGATGAATTAAAATTGCTGGTGGGAGTCGGGTGTGCCCTTGACGTCCACAATTGTGGATTCGCAGTTGATTTCGCGGAAACAACCCGCACACTAAGTTTTCCTTTAGTTTTCCGGAACCCTCGCGTCAGAAAACTCCAAGAACGCGCCTGGCTTTAGCAGAAAGGCTCGGCCAGGAAACAGGAACCAACGACCCCTTAGCAAGTCATGCAACGTTATCTACCAAAGTGACGGATTTGAAGGGATGTATTCCGTATAGAATGATAGTGCATTCTTCATTCTTCGGTACATATTTCATTCAGTGTGCCTTCTTGGCTTTTGGCGTCACTTTCTGGAACTTTTTCTCGTATGTTGTTCGTCTGGTGCCATTTTTTTTATTTTGTCCAGTTTTTGGGAGCATTTTAATGAGTTCAATTGTAATGTGAATGAATTACTGTCGTGAGAAATAAAACATTTATTGTGTTCTAGTGTTGTCTCGTTCCGTCATGTCGTGAAATAACTTAAATCGTTACCACAGATGTTTAACTGCTTGATCTTCAACGCTTTTGCACTGGCAATGGTGGCTCTAGGCTGATGTCACTGCAGTGCCTCCGGCCTGGAGGTCCTAGTGTTTGTTCCGACGATGGCGGGATTTTCAACCCTAACTATTAGATATCTAGGTTGGATTCAGCCGCTATTTGGAGGATAATTCTAGCGGTAGTTTCTAATATGGAGTTGTCCGTGATTTCTCCGATCAACACAAGGCGAATGCAGAGCAGTATCTAACAAACAAGCCAGAGACCGCACGCGACCTTTCCTTCCTCTTCCTTGTCCTACCCTCACCCATTACACTCACTTACACTAACATGCTCTACAATATCGCACATGCCGGGAAATCGGTCTGGAGCTTAGAGATTCACCTGGCTGGGGCGGTGCCCCGCTGGTGGGAGATACCTGGTTGAGGGAAAACTCCGCAAGTCGTAGATCGGTGCCGGATCTCGCCATATAGTAGAGGAAAGATCACGGCCACCTCCCAAGGAAAACATGTAATACATTTCGAGACTAATAACCTGAGCATTTGATGCGCCCGGAATCACCATAGTTATCTTCTCTCTCTGCGTCTTTTTATTTATTGTGTAAATTTTCAGGTATTATAATCTGTTTATAACTCTTCTGTAGTTTTACGACCATCATGTCTCTAAAAAATTTACCTAAAATACTACTTATATATGTAAGTAGCATGTTTAGAGGTTACTTTTTAAGTTTCGCCTCATATTCGATTTCACGTTATTGTAATTGTTCATAACCTTGAAAGACGAATATTATTGCTGTCGATCAAGGGTTAATATTTTTTTAAAGAGCTGAAATCGAACTGGAGGGATATAAAGAATAACCGAAACATCTGTAGACCTTCCTTTGACGCGATGCTGTCCTGTCAGGCGACTGATCCGAGAGCGTTTGAAACGCTCTGACCACGAAAGTTGCGTCTGCACAGAAACCGTGTACCGCTGTGCGGTTTTGCCTTCCGTTGTGTCGCCTTCAATCTGTGGACTAAACCTTACAGTCGTGTCTCGGGCACGTTCCGTAAGAGAGAAAAAAACACAATATTTATCCACTTTTTCCTTGCCAGGACCCAACAATAAGTTTTTTTCTTTTTAAAAGATACCCATTTTATGGCCCACGATTACTATACTTTCTCGTCATACGAAGTAAGGCGAGAAACTAAAAAGAAAACAAGGGCAAAAACTAATTTATATCAATAGTACAATAAATTGGATGGTGTCTTACGAGAACAAAATTAGTCTGAATTCGAGATTTTTGAAGATGCGCCACAAATTTCATAGCGAAGACGTACATAGTAATGACTTTGTGATTTTTCCTGCCTTGAATCATTCAATATGTTTGGCACTTGCAGAAAGATCGCCAGTTGATAGTAACGTGGTGAAATATTTCAAAATATGGAATTTTAGACTTGCTTAGTTCTCGTAAGAAACCCTTCAGTTAGATTACATGCATTGACTTGCGTTGGGTTAACAGGAAAACAATTTATCAGTTCCGTCTTCCCGTGAGTTCTGTCAGGTCACATTGTAATATTACACCTGACTGTTGCTCTGCAACGATGAAAAAGAAGAGACGGTGAATAAGAAAAGTAGATGAAGTAGAAGACACGATAATGATTACGAATATGATATTTGTGAATATATGTTGAAGAGTGAAGAAGAAATAAGTTGAAGACGGTGAAAGATTAAGACGAAGAAAGATGAAGAAGAAGAAATATAATGATGAAGACTTCTTCGTGTTAGAGAGACAGAGTTACCGTGCAACTTTTGACGGGCCCAGCAATTGACGAAATGACCAAAGACAAAAAAAGATTGGAAGAAGAAGAAGAAGAAGAAGAAAGAGATGATGAAGAGGAAGCAGGTGATGATGAAGAAGGAGATGGAGTAGAAGAAGAAAAAGATGATGAAGTAGAAGAAGAAAGAGATTTGGAGAAATTTTCTTCTTCAATTGCGTGTTATAAAGCGACCACTGTAGAAAAAAATTGTGGTAAAAATGTGATGATGAAATTCTGTTATTGGTTTCCTAACCAGTCTTTAAGTATATTCAACATGCAAAACAATCACATCATCGACGATTTTAGTAACACTCGCACATTCTCCAATTTTCTACGAAGCCTTGCCCAGCCTCTTTTCTCTTGTATTTCATTTTACCTGTTAGGTCCTAGACATCATCTAATTTTCAGACTGTTCTGTTTGCGGTGCTATCTTATGATTATTTAAATGAAAAAGTGAAAGATCATGCGTATGTTCTGTGGAGGGAAAATGGTTCTAATTACGCTGAATTAATTTATATGTTTTTCATTTTTAAGAGTCGATTGATTGATTGATGTATCGTTGATTGCATTGATTGATGGCACGTTAATTGCTATGGCAATTAGTCCCGTTAGTGTAGTGAAGGTTTTGCCACGTGAGTGGCGGCGTTCGTCTCCCGCTGGATGGTGAGATCTGACGCCGACCTAAACGTCTGCTTGCTAGGAATTTTCCCCTTCAGGTCTCTCCTCCGACGGGGCAATTTCTTAGCTCCCGACGTGTGTGATAGTGCAGAGCATGTAAGTGTGTAATGGGAGAAGAAGAGGAAGAAAGAGGAAGGGGTGATCGCTCGCGGTCTGTGGCCCGTTTGTTAGGGTACTGCTCCGGCATTCACCTGGTATTGTCTGGAGAAACCAAGGGAAACTAGTACCGATCAGAGCAGCCAACCGCTTGAATACTCTTCAAGACAACGGTTGAAGTCGGCCTAGCTAGCTAGCCTGAACGCTAGATAGCGTCGGAAATCCTGCCACCGCCGGGTCTTGAACCCAGGGACCTCACGGTCGGAGTGGCGGCAGAGAGCTGAGCTCTGAGCTAACTCAGCTGGTTTTAACAGTCTTTTTTTTTCCTCTACCTGCCAAATGGAATACATCATTCACACATTATCTCCTCCTGGAAGATTCGCCTCATTATCATAGCCAGTTTCTGTGAAGAAGAACCACACTCGGTGAGAATTGCATATCCTTGGAGTTGAAAGACAAATTAGTCCATGCATATTCCCGGCGGCAACTCTGATTAAGTAATTTCTGTCATTGTCCATAAAGAGAGATATAATTAAAATTAGATGTAAGGGCGCACTAAATGTTTCTGTGGTACTCTCTCACCGTAGACATGTTCCTTAGTAAAGATATTTCTTTTACAAAAGGCGCTGAAAAAGTAAAAAATATTTTACTTAGGAAACGATCAACAAATATGTGCATAAAAGTTATAATATTTTTGCTCCCTCTTGTCCTTTTTCATAGTTTCGTGAAGGAATAAAATCCTACTCCTCTCTCCTCTGATATATATATATGCGGTAAAATCTGACACCGTGAGACCGATCTCTATGAAAGTTGGCACATCTACGCGCTACGCATCTACTTCCCTCACCCACAGCAAAATTTATGCAAGCACCACATATATGTATCCACTTTCTATCCTCCTATGCGCATTGGACTGTAACTCTGAGAAAAGATCTGACGACCCCATGTTATATATAGTGCAGTGTCTGTGGCATGAACATTCCATTCAAAAAAGTATTGTATGTATCGTGGAGTAACGGACAATGAGTGGTTGTTATAAAGACATAAATGAAGTTAATCTGTTTTATATCTTACTCGAGTACGTAATTTAGCTAATTCGAGAATTAGCAGGTTAACACCAGAAACCAGATGGTTCTGATGAAGCTGTATGAATGAAGCCGACATAGTTGGTATGAAATCGTTGGTTGAATTGCTTCGCTGCGCTCAGTCAGGGAAATTAAGCAAATTGAGACACCACGGATTCCTGGATGGGTAACCATCTGAGATGCCCGGTTACTAGCGGCGCCGCCGAGTCCATGGCCCAAGGGATAAAAGGCATCGACTGACTGCGACGTTACAAAAGATAAACACTTAACGGAGGATTACTCCAGATTTATTTTGGTCAATGCCCAAGAAGGGCTAAAACATGAAATTTTTTTTAATGACGATAAACGAATAATTTCGTACTGTATACGCTAAGGATTACGTTAGCCACGAGTCACTGGCTAAAGTAATTAATTGTCCGAGTGGGAGGCGTCTGGTCAGGGATGGCGAGATGTATTTAGGCATGGAAGGTATGCGTTGCACCCTCTCAATGTTGTTTTATGTAAGTCGCGAAGGCTGGAGACCCAACTTGACAAAGCAAAGCGAAACGTCAAATGAGGCATACTGCTGTGAAATTAGGTTAGGTGCAGTGCTACCATTCTATTTTTTGAACAACCGGTTTTCTCCAATGATTTCCAATGACTGATTTTTTTTCATTTCAATGGAATAAATTAAACGAGGAAACTTACCTATACAGAAATATTTTAATGTAATATTGTTTTAAAGATCCGTGGATACAGTAATTTAAGAACTTAACAAGTGTGCCTGAAGGTTACAAAAGTGATCACAAAGTTAGTTGATTCTGTGAACTTTATGTACTTCCCTTCATCCTGAAGGGAAGCAGCCGTATGGTGTCCAAGACGCAGCGAGGATTTTATAAAATTAGTCACGTACCAATCAATAAAATGAGTCATAAATTCAGTTCAGTTAGATGATATTGTTCAGAATGGGATTTTTTCTAATTTATTTATTTATTTAATAGGTAATTATTACAAACAAATTAGATTACTTGATCCTATGTGGCTAGGCCGAAGGCCTTTAAGCCATTACAATACCTACATCCTTTCGCGTTCTAATGTTTCGAATTCTGGTATTCACCCCAAATGGTCTCTCCATCGCATCAAAGCCGCGGAAAAGAGACCACAAGGTACGGCTCAGGAAAAAAACCCTGAAGGGGGAAAAACCTGCCGTCAGAAGCCGAGTACATTCTAATCTATCCGACATTTATTTTAGCTATTTTATTTTCTGGCGCGGGCGTCCCGCCGTCTCCTTCCAGTGCTTGGCCTCCTCAGCACCTAAAATCAAACGGCGCCACAGAAGATCGTCCGTTTTTTCTAATTTACTCAATGAAAGGTTTTTGACACATACATCCCAGCTCCACCACTCTACATACTCGTATATTACATTGTTTTTAATTTTATATTGTATTCATTTTATTCTTACTAGCTGTATTGTCTGTTATGACGGCGACTGTATCTAACGACTGTCCTTTTAATATTTTGTACCCTTATAATTTTAATACTTTTTTAGATATCATTTTGGTATGCCTATAATTATTAGCTTTTGTTAACTTGACCTCACTTTGTCACTCGCATATCTGTCGAATTATGACAGCTGGAGACTAATGCTAGATATCCAGTTATCTGTATATTACCATATGTTGGACAAAATATTATGTCATTATGAGTTCAGCAAAAACTGCGAATTTTAAAGATAGCGCCTGCAAAAAAAAAAGTGAATTAAAAATTCTGTAATGAAACAGTATGATAATAGCAT
Organism: Gryllus bimaculatus; assembly: GCA_017312745.1. NCBI lineage: Eukaryota > Metazoa > Arthropoda > Insecta > Orthoptera > Gryllidae > Gryllus > Gryllus bimaculatus. Next base: position 2,566,771 of record BOPP01000167.1, read on the forward strand.
GGTCTTTCTAGGAAACGATGAATTGCTTTAGATGTACTGTTTCAGTCGAAAAGGCTTATATATTCCTTCTCAGTCTCACACATTAATTCAATGCCTTGACGCCTAGTATTCACTGGTAGGGGATATCCGCATTCAGTAACTGATTAGTGATTCGGAACGCGTCAACTGCGAAAGTTATTAGTCCCGTAAGTGTAGTGCAGGCATTTCCCTCGAGATGTGGCGGTGATCTTTCCCCGGTGGATGGTGAGATCTGGCGACAACATCATTTATTCTATGTGCGTACGTTGTATTTTGTTTAAAAATCGTTTTGTTCGAAAACCTGTGTTCAATTACTGCTGTAGAGATGCAACGAGCAGCTCGGAATCCAGTTTAAGATCTAAACGGTAGTATTAAGCAATATCATGAATTTTTATTTTACATATTTTTTAGTTTTTCTTACATATTTTGGAAAATGTAAACACGTTCATTTATACGTATGTACGTATCAGAGGCGTATTCCGAGATACATTTTGGGAGGGAAAATTCAAAATGTGTAATATTACAGATACTTTAAAATATAACGGGCTACATTCAGCTCAAGCTGCGATACGATTTTATTCGTTTTATTGATTACACAAAAATATTTTTGGTTGAAAGTTTCGTGGCAAGTTAAAATTAATAGTTACTGAAGCATTTTATGGGGGGAAATTTCCCTCATATCCCTCCCCGTGGACCCGCGCCTATACGTATTTCGCGTTTTTACTCCAATAAATTCCGTCCCCTACTTATTACCATTGAATCCTGCTGGTATCTGCACCGTGGTAATATCAGGCTGATATCGTCCGAGGCTTGCTCCAAGACAACGAGGTTGTCTCAGCACCCACCAGAATGCGGGAGCGCCTAGAAGGTATTGAGAGGATCGCCACCGGTAACTGTCGCAATCTAGCGGCGGCTCCACGAGTTAACGTCTCTTTGTTTCGCTCTTCTGTTGGGCTTTGGCGGAGTCCTGAAGCACCAAAGTGTTTCCTTATTGATCCAAGGTGACCGGGGTACCAGGACGTGCCAGTTTGTAACAAAAAGAAAGTATGCTTCTTAAGGAAAATTACTTGTACTCCTTGGATTCGACCGATTTCCTGTTGTTCCTTAACTGGAAACGAAACATCTTCTAGGAAATTAATTGGCATAGGAAAAGTGTGCCGCTACCCAGAAAAAGAAGGATTAAAAATCAGAGATTTTTGTCTTCTGGGCCAAATAAATAAC
>BOPP01000167.1:2575341-2612444 GCA_017312745.1 Gryllus bimaculatus
TCCCCACGCTGCTAGCGCGAGTTGGCGTACCTTCCAGGCGCCGAAGATGAGCTCGAGGCTGTAGACGGCGTGCATAGCATTGGGAACCCCGAGGGCCACCAGGAAGAAGCCCAGGATGCCCACGAAGATGTTCTGGGAGGCTGTTGGCAAACATCACAAAACATCCACATCACACACAACATCTGGAAGGAAAGTATTGAATAGGCCAGTAGCAGAACCACATATAAGAAAAAATGTTGATGTCGATCACATAGAAGATTTCGATGTATCGAATAATTCGATTCGCCGAAGAATAGGGAGTTTGTGCACGCCATAGCGGCAGCACTATCGGTCTTCTGCGCATGCGCAGATTCACTAAGGGGATGCGAAGCTCCAACTGCGCATGCTCGGAAGATCGATCATTCTGTCGATATCTGTCACGCGACGTCGTGCAATAATCCCTTTTGAGTAATGCATTTAATCGAATAATTCGACATTTTCGATTATTTTGAATTGCCTAATTTCTGTTAAAAGACTTGAGAAATAAAGGAATTCGAGTTATTGCGTATCCAGAAAATTGTATGTTACTGAGAGCTCTCATTAGCTGCATATAAAGGAGGCGTACAAACGTGGTTCTTACTTTCTATTCCGAATTCTCTTTCTGCCATTTTATGAAAAGACTTGCATTTATCCCAGCATAAGAAAACTGAATCACTAAAATGTAAATGAGTTCTACATGTACTACGTATTTCGTTACTCACATTTTTGGAATTCTGCATTTTCAGCTCGGATGGTTTGCAACACTGTTGTTTCGTTGCAAAGTTTGCCAAATTCTTGCAAAGGGGTCAGTCCCTTCACAACCATCAGCACAGACAACACTACTCCAGACAAGGAAGCCAGCTGCAAGAGACGCAACAAGGAGAAATTATTTAATATTATGTTTTTAAACGATCTTTGAAAAAAATATTAAAAAAACTGTGTGAGACATGGAACCCGGAGAAGCTATTTGATTTCCAGAAGCAAAGCAAGATGCCATCTGAGAATTTTCTCAAAGTTTCTAGGGAATCTGAACGAAACTCCGAGTCGTAGACTCACAAGAACTTTACTATTATTGTCGTGTCCTAGGTGTGTGGATGATGTTTTATTTCAGAGTACAGAATTTTTTGACAATTAAAACGTGATAATAGGAAATTAATCTGAGTTGGCAAATATTGTAAAACTACATGAAGAACATCTGCTGTTGGAGTCTTGATCGAAACAAGGGAGATGTGACAATATTGTAATTCAATATGATCGTTAACAACTTTTACAATAAAATATGTGTGTTTATATTTTGAGGTGTTTTCATCGTGAGCTGATGTGTTTGAACGTTGCTTTGTCATTTTTTATTTGTTTCCTCATTTTTGCAGGTGAATACATTTTCAGCTATTTGGCTCATTTTAACTGTGCACATCACTTCTGCCGCCATCTTTGACATCTGAACCGGCAATGTTTTTCGTATTTTTATAGGGGATTCGTATTGAAGGGGGTTTAAGTTCCTGTTCTATAGTGCCCATAGTTGACTATTAACAGTTCAATTAAACGTGATTTTGTGTTTCTTGCTCAGCGGTATGTGAAAAGGCTATAGAATTTCATTTGCCGAAAGATGTTTCTCAAATATACGTGTTGAAACTGGTGAGCCCAACAGACTTTATAAGCAAACTTTGTTTTCTATGTATGAGTTCGGTCAGTCTATATTGGCAGATCTTGTGCAACAGTTCGTTTAATTGCTCTCCAGAAACTAAAGAAAAATTGTCGAAACAAATGGAACTATGCAATTAGAGAAATCTAAGGGGTATTTTGGACAATTTCTGCTCCAAACAGTGTAATTTTTTCGCCGATCAATTCGCCGATTGTAAATGGATACCTAGAGATCCCATTAGAGATTTTTTTTAAAAAAAATCTTTACGTCAACTTGGACGCAACGCATCTCCAAGCCCCTACTGGGGGGGGGGGCGTTGACCGCTTCGCACTTTTGGATAAATCCTCCGTTAACTATTGTGTGGGAATAAAAATCCATTAATTAATATAGTCCGGCACGTCTCGTCTCAGTCAGTTGTCAAGAGGACCGCCAGGTAGCATCTCCGCGTACGCTCCTCTCTCTTATGCGCTCCTATGACACTACCCAGGGGTCAGAATTGGGAAGGAATAAGGATAGGGGTAAGATTTAGGACTCTTCATAAGGGTTGGACTAGCCCCTGTTAAGCATGCACACTTTTTTTGTCGTAACAAGTATCACATGGGGTTCTACGGAAATCGAACCCGGAACTTCAGTGGTCAAAAGCAAGCGACTTCGCCACTGAGCCACGAAATCATTCTTACTAGAAAATTCACCTCTAGTAAGTTTAAGTAAGGTAAAACACATACACGCATGAAACGTACAACACATGCATTTTCAGGCACAAACACGTTATTGCATAAATGTACAAACACAAAAGAATATTGATTTCATAAACACATGCAAAGTACACATGCAGGAATGTTTCCTTTTTTGTTGAGACGGATATATTTGCAGCAGTATTTTTTTTAAATTGAAAATGGAATGCTTTAAAAAATCACCTTGAAAAATGGTTTATAAAGTCATTATTTTTTTCCAGAAATTCATGCTTTAAAAAAAAACTTTTTAATACACACGTCTCATATACGCTCTTAATATTTCAAAATGTCTGAAAACATCCCGTTTTTCTCCGACATAGGATACTATTCGTACTTTTGCCAATAAAATCTTGCACAAACATCTTCAAACAGCAATAATGTTGACAACAACAGCTACAATATTGATGACAACAACAAGGGTGACGACATCGACATGATTGTACATACCATGGTCAATATGCCCACCATAACAACTGAAGTTTTGTACACTGCCTTGGACTCCATCTTTTTTTCATCTGTGAAACAACGCGAAATGGACATTTTATTGCTGAACGCTACGCCAAACAACTGCAACAACTTGCAACGAGAACGTTCGCCTACCGACTGAAGGCAAATGGGAATCTGTCGAAGCATTTGTTATTGCTTTGACGGGAGCATAATACAATGCATTTCGTCGTGATGATTCACGTTGAGCAAGTTGTGTTTGGAACAAAGCGTCAGATTTGTATACAGTTATTACAAAATAATGTCTATCTTCGTTTCACTGACGTCATTCCAAGTAATATTGCACTTTATCTAGAAGCTCAGTGTCATATTTACTTATTTATTTCATTCCTAATCGAAGAAGTCGTTTGTGAGTAAATTAAATTAGGTGTTTTATTACAATTGATTTTATCGAAATTGTTAATTTTTAAAATGTAGCATCATGGTATTCATAATTAAACAGTTTTCATATAGTAAACAACATAAAAAATTTAATATTGTTTAATTTATTTTAAGCTTTTACAGAAATATAGCGATTTTTTACGGTGTCAATTCGTTCTTCTACTTATTCTTTACTACCGAAAGTGCCCCGTTGTGGCCTACCCACGGCTCAAAAATGTTATGAGTCGAGAAATAAGAGAGAATTTTGACGTATCACAGGATTGACATAGTAATAGAAATCTGAGAGATGCGTAGTTCAGATTTAATCAAAATTCACAAATCGATCAATTCCGATGGGAAAGTTAAAGGAAACGTGGGTGTTTGTAATATAGGGATATATATTACTTTCAACGGAAAGCTTTTTCGGATATTTCTGTGTTCGATGATAAAGATTCATCGGTTGTAAAAAACGTAAAAATAATTTTTCCAAGAGAAATAATTCGATGATTCAGAAAGAAAGGCTCAGAGATACAGAGAGTGAGAGAGAGAGAGAGAGAGAGAGAGAGAGAGAGAAGGGAAGATGTATAGAGAGAGAGGAAGATTCACAGGAAGTGAGAGGGAGGTGCACCAAGAGAAAGAGAGAGATGCACCGAGAGAGAGAGAGAGAGAGAGAGAGAGAGAGAGAGAGAGAGAGAGAGAGAGAGAGAGAGAGAGAACAGAAACAATGTCTTCTTCAAATTCCCGCATCATCGATACACCGCATCATTTCGTGAACACGCCCCTTTCTGCCACGACCTTCAAATTTCCAGTTGCGGGCCTACGTGAGCGCTTGCCCTCCAAGAAAGTACTCGGGCGCGCGCATCTCAAATTGCTTCCTCGCTGACGCGGGCGCGCGCGCGCGGTCGTAATTCGAGAAGGCGGTGGCGCCGGCGTGCCAGACGGGCACGACGTAGAAGGCGCCGGACTCGTGGAAAGGCGCGACTTCCGCGAATTGTTAAGACGATCGCGATCAGCTGGCGAGACAGCGCGACGTGCCAGGGTATCGGATTCGCCTCGGAGAACAATTGTCCCAGAACTCGACGAGTGATTCACCAAAGGCACGTTTTGCCTGATATTGGAATGTATTTTTTGTGTTTCCTTTTATGGTTGGCCCAGCGAGAATAATGACGACGGTCTTTATGATTCACTTTGGCGCTTTTACATGATAGATTGAAACACAGATAAAACATCATTTTTACGCAATGGTACGCATTTTATTTAGCACTGGAAATAGATTCTGGATATTAATTTAAATATTTTTTTACCCCTAAAAGTCATACTTTCCCCCTTTTTTAAAAGTAAATTTTTGACGGTTTTGCGATATTTTTCATAAATATTGTAAAAATTTTATAAATAAAAACGATTATAAAAATATTGTTTAAACGTTTAAAACAATTGAATATAATAGACTTCAACATATTTATCTAGACTATGGGATATGTAAAGAAGGAGAAGAGGAAAAATGAGGAAACAGAAGGGAAGATGTGAAAGATCAAAGCGACCTTTTTACATTCTCCGGAACTGTTGTGAATGCACGATGAACAAATGTTCTGCGCGTTATTTCTCGCTCAAGAAGCCCTAGTAATGCAGAGACGCGACAGTTAATGATTTTACAAGCATCGTTACAATATGCAAGTGTCTCAGAATAAATGTTGTAAACGCAGGGGATTGAAAATTATAATTTTTCTTAATCAACATGAAATTTCAAAACAAAAAAAAAAAGTAACACGTGCCATTAGACCCTGATTGGTAGGCCACCCACAATGTATCGGTGTTTGGCGGGAATGGTTGGGTGGTTGTTGGAGATTCCGGGTGCGTCAACTATGGATGCCATTAGTCCCTTAAGTAGAGTGCTTATTCTTTGCTGTGATGATATAATTTTGACGGCGAGTGAACATCAATTGATTTGACCGATTACTGATTCCGGGCGCATCACGTTGTAAGATCATTTGTCCCGATGGTGACGTCATTAGTGCGTGTTTTATCGCGGGAGGTAGCGGTAATATCCTCCCACTGACAGGCGAGATCCGCAGCCGACCTACAAGTCGGTTAGCGGGGTTTTCCCCAACCAGGTATCTCCCACCAGCGGGGCACCGCCCCAGCCGGGACAAGCTCTAAGCTCCCGACCGGTCTCCCGGCATGTGTGTTAGTGTAGTGCATGCGTGTGTAAGTGAAAGGTGAGGATAGGATAAGGAAGAGCAAGATCGCGTGTAGTGCGTACTGCGTTTGTTAGCGTAGTGCTTCGGCGTTCAGCTGGAGTAGATCGCAGGCAGTCGCATATAAACACCGAGTAGAGCCGCCACGCAGTGGCTTAGGACAAACGTTCTTGTCACAGCAGCATCGCCGACCGGAAGGCCGTAGGATTCGAGTGTCCCCAGCTGACGTATTTTCCACACTGGACTACCAACAACAACAACAACAACCCCTCCCCCTCGCCCTCCCTCTCCCCTCCCCCTCTCTCTCGCTCGCGGAAAACATGCGCCACACTTACGGGATTAACTACCTCCCTAGTTTAACGCGCCTGAAATCGGTAACAACCAACTAATCGGTTGACTTGACAAGCAGCGGGTCTAACCGGTTGCCCGCAGCGTTTCAGACAAGCGAGCAGCCCTGCTCTAGTTCTCCAGGTTGTACTTCCGGGTTGCCGACGTTGGCGAATTCACGAACCGGGCATCGCGAGAGGTGGCTCAGGGCATCGTATGATGTCACCGCAGTTCTCTGACTGGGACGTCCTAGGGTTCGAGGTGGAAAATAATTTCGACACTAGTTTGTCAGCTGGGTGGAATTCAGAAGCTGTCTGGCTGGAGGAGAATTGTAGCAGCCGGCGGCTCTGGTCGGTAGTTGTAGTGGTTTGATTGATCAACACCAGGCGAATGCTGGAGCAGTTCCCTAACAAATGGGCCATTAACCGCGCGCGATCTTTCCTTCCTCTTCCTTCTCCTATTATCACCCCTTACACACATATTTACACTACCATACATGAGAAGGGACCGGTTGGGAACGCAGAGCTTGTGCCTGCTGGAATGGTGCTCTGCAGGTGGGAGATACCTGGAGGAGGAGAAACCCTGCCAGCAGACAGTTGGTCGACGTTGGATCTAACCATTCAGCGAGGGAATATCACCTCGATATATTGCGGAAAACACACTCACTACACGTACGAGACTAATGATCCTATCCATTGCCGCGCCCAGAATCACAAGTCAATCATTCATCAACCGGTCTGAACAAGAACCGGAAATGCGGGCTGATCCTAACAAACGCTTCGTCGGTTTCCTGCACTCATGGCTGAACAAATGAAGGAGTAGTTCCTCAACAACAGATTACTAAAGTCATGCGACTTCCTTTACTTTTCACAATCCGTTGCTTTTCGAGTCTCAGGGCCCGCTTACTACCATCAATGCCATCTCCTGTCTGTATTGTCTTGCACAGCCACTCACAAACTCCCGAGGGAGCGGCTATCTTGTATACCGGTGGAGAAACGAAGCAAAAACTAAGGGGGACACTTGCTATACACTCGTTGTCAGGATAACTTTTTAAAATCTATTAAGTCTGAGGCTTTTAAGAGAAACTTTTTTTCAAACCTTGACATTTGCTGGTTTTGACTATTTGAAAGTATGTCCCTTGTCAGAACGTTTCGTGAAACAGCACATGTTACGTAAATATAACTTATTCATGATGTCGTAAAACTATTTGAGACCTAATCTGCATGTACGAATAGGTGCGGATATTAAACGAAGGTTGAAAATGTTGCTAAATTATCTGTCACTTTGAAAGTATTAAACGCAAGTAAATCGTCGCTGAAATTTATGTTACTGTGACTCGTTGAAATGAAAAATGATTAAAGCGAACCCTGTAGGGTATACGAAAAAAATAGTTTATCATGTTAGGCAATGGAAACTGGTCTTCAAGAATGATTTAGTAGATTTTGCATTGCATTTTATCAACACATTACGCGTTTAAGTATTAGCGTAAACATACCGATCGTTTCAACTTATTGTGATTCGCTCATATTTTTGAAAGAGAAGATGAATTCTAAACTGGTGCGTACGAATCTATTTCACGTAGACTATTTGTTTCACTTCAGAAATGATGATCTGTATGATACAACAGGAAACTGCAATAAAACGAACAAAACAAGAACAAACATTTTCAGTATTTGCGAAAATCAAGTCGCAAAAGAATTCATTGCAATTTTTTATTGTACTTTGTCTGTATCCTCGAAATTTTACGTCGCAGTTGAACCACGAATCATCCAACCACTGCCATCATATACTCTCAAGAACTTACGAAACCCGTAAAGCGAGTATTATTCAAACACGTTTAAATATCACATGTTCGGTTTAATCACATTTTGGCTCACAGACACACTTTTGTAAGTTAATGAGTTAAAGGATCTTTTTCCATTCCAGTGATTTTCTGAAAGAACTGAAATATACTACTTCATTTCTGGAATTCACGACTACAGTTTTAAATATGGAAATTCATAGGTTTTGGTGAATTATATAATGTACCGATAGGTTAACTCATTCACCAATACTCATGAAGTATTCCCATACTTCACTTGGAACACTATTTCACTTCGAATTGCACTTGCACACGCAGATTTTCGGCCAAGTTAACGACGACTGCGAGAACTGCATGAACCCTTTCCGCGACTTTCATTTCGCAACACCATTGCCCATCATCGGCTCTTTCCCGAATTTGGGTAATGGTCCCACTTCGCTATGCCGCCCACGCGCTGGAGCGTCTTTCTCCTACCTGAAGTAGCGACGTTAGCTGACTTAGCACGAGCCATGTCGGAGCTTGGTGATGTTCTTGCTGGCACTGAAACAGAAGAACTTGCCACGGCGACAGCGGTGCACGGAAGGAGGACCGGCGATGGCTTCTTCGCGTTTTATACCTCCCCGCCACCTCCGCTGTCGCCTCAAAGTTGCCATATTTGGTAATGTTTTCGTCGTTGCCGCGTGCCTTCACTGCGCCGACCAATGGCCAGGCAATGTCGTCATCGCGATGCTTGTTGATTGGTCAAAAATGACGGCTGATCATTCACCTTCTTCGACCTTCCCACCGCTGCCGACGTCTGCACAGACTTTCCACAAACGTCTTGTGTTGTGTCTTTGGGGTTCGTCGTCTTCTCGCGCCTTCCAATTGCAGGGCGTTGAAGTCTCCGAGAGGTTTTTTCATTGGTCGTTGAAGTCTCCTTCGGTGTCGCGTTTCACCATTGGATGCCTCTCGCTGGACGAGCCAGTGGTGGCTGGCGTTGTATCAATCGCATTTTTCCGCCTCCGCCCCCATCGCCCCATGAGTCGCCTTCGTGATGAAGAAGGCACCGCCCCCGTCGCCCCCATACGTCGCAACTTCTAGGTTACAAATCTCCTTCCGCCATTTTTACTATACAAACGGCCACTTTTAATAAAAGTTATTTGTCGAAATACCATGTTTCCTCCCCAATTCTTTGCTACCTGATTATAGATTAACACTAGATTTTTATAGTAATGTGATTTATTCGTAGCTGAGACCGGTAACAAAATAAATTTAAATATTGTATAAATTTGACTACATATTTTATGCATAATAATTACCCCCGGATAATTAGGTTTTAGGGTACTAAAATCAGTCTCTTTTTCAGATAGTGAATTAGATAGTTGTATGCTTATTTATTGCCATTTAGTAAATCACAAGTATTCACGAAAAACGTATTTTTACTGAAACTCGTCTGTACGAATTGTGCTAACAGGAAACGCGTTTTTTTGCAGACTTTTAACTGGTCACATTGAACAAAGAAATACTTAAATTTTCTTGAATATATTTTTATATTTTTTTCTGTGCTGAGTTCATTAAACATGAAAAAACTGCATTCTACAGCACATGATCCAGGATTCGAGACCATTGTGTCAGGATTTTTTTAGGATGCCAAGCAAGTTGTTCTTGTCCTTCCTATACATATACCAATATAATACTGGCCCTGTGGGATTTAACATGCGATTTAGGGGTTTCCAGAACATATATAGTACAAATTAAAATCTGGACAGTTACCGTAAATTGATGGTACATTGAAGAAAGGAAAAAGGCACACATTTTGCGAGTTTGAGCGAAGCAATAGAATGGGTGTAAAACTCAGAATATGCTTAGTTCTCGTAAAATAAATATTCTCGATGGCGAAGGGGTGGAACGACTTCTAAGAACGTGGAGTTTTGTGGAACTGTGGAGAGCTGTGAGTTCGGAACCAGTATAAGCCATGGGTGTTTCCACAGTGTGACTCGTGAAGTTCCACACGGGCATACACACACGCACACACACACACACTGACTCATTCACACATTGACACATTCACACATTGACACATTCACACACTGACACATTCACACACTGACACATTCACACACTGACACATTCACACACTGACACATTCACACACTTACACATTCACACACTTACACATTCACACACTTACACATACACACAGACACACATACAAACTCACACAGACACACACGGAATAACAGACATACACACACAGGCTTTGCGTGTTTGAAAGTGTGAAGGGTTATAGAATATGTTCATGGTCGATCGCATTTCAGGAGTATTTGCGTCGCTATTTATATTTCGTATAGAAGCATTTTCAATTAAACATAAACGTCCTTAATAAAATTTTCCGTTTTTGCTGTTTCGCAGCCCGAATTTTCTTCGTGAAAAATTCAATCGTTGTAACCTTTGTGAGAGATGGAATTATATACATTTCTCTTGAATAATTCAATGAAATCTGTACGAAGGTATCTAGACGAAGTTATATAGTTGTTACCTTTAGAATACTAGTATTTTATATTCTTTGCTTTGAATCCGCGGAATGTTCTGAAACATTGGCGGCCAACGTGTTAGAGTAATTAAGACTTCCTTAAACACGGGTGGACTAACGCATAAGTAAAATAAGCTTCGTGCATCAGCTGGATGGAAGCTCCTAGTAATATTTCAAGTTTTATTACAGTTCTTGAATGTGTGAAAAAATTAATGCAGCCGAAGTGGATTTCTAAGTACAGAAATCATATTCTCACTTACACAATTGTTCTACATGTCCAATTCCTCACTCAAACTAAAAAAAGTGTTTGATTCACTTCAATAGGAATAATATTAAGCAGATTCGAATCACATTTGTTTTAGTCAAGAGGCAAATGGAAAACAAACTTGTCATACTTTTACAAGTACCTTAATACGTAGCACGGTGTCTATAAATCAAGTTCGGTTACTCGATGGCAACAGCGAGTAAAAATATAAGAATGTCGATTTTTGACACATTAAATTATTTACAAATTATTTAGTTGTCCTGCCTTTTTTTCATATTCACAAATAGTCTTCAATTTTTCAGTCGCTGGCAACAAATTTAACTCTCTTTTCAAACAGTTTTGACGTGCCTAAAACCAACCGAATATTCTTTATACGCATTCAACCTACTAATCAAGTAAAAAAATTGAGTTAGTGTACAGGTAGTGAAGAAACATCCAAACATTTCGGAAAATCCGACATTGCTGAGAAATTCAATAATTTCCAGTGTTCTGTAATGCAAACATTGAGATAAATGTGAATGGAAAAGAAGTCTCAGTTAAACATACTTTTTAATCTCACTAATAGGGTAAAAAATCGTGTCTTCGTCATCATTCATATACGTATCTCACTTATCCAGGTCTCTTTTGACGAGGTTTACCTGTGTTGTTGTAGAAACTGTCGTAAATGTAGTTTTTTAAAAATATATTCGATGTTTCAATATTATTCAGAATTAGGTCTCATTGTTTGGCTATGTACAAGGGCCATCGTATTATTAACCCGGTTCTTCTCGTAGTGAGGGTTTTGTGTTCTGTTGATTGATTGATCGATCGATCAGGGTTACCGGGCGCGTCTGTTAAGGTCGTTTTCCCGTAAGGGCAGTGCATGTTTATATGACGCCAGGTGGCGGTGATGTTTCCCCACTGGATGGCGATATCCGGCACAGATCTACACGTTGTCTTGCGGGGTTTTCCCAACCAGGTATCTCCCACCAGCGGGTCCTCCGCCCACCCGGGATAAGCTCTATGCTCCCAATCAGTTTCTCCACATGACGTGCATGTAAGGTGTGTGTAAGAGGTTAGGAAAGGATTAGAAAGAAGAAGTGAAGATCGCGCGTGGTCCTTGGCCCGGTTGTTAGGGTATTGCTCCGTTATTCGATGTTTCAATATTATTCAGAAAGAGTTCTCATTGTTTGGCCATGCTCAAGGGCTCTGATGCTATTAATCCGGCTCTTCTCGTAATGATGTTCTGTTGATTGGTTGATTAGGGTTACAGGGCGTCAACTGCCAATCTCATTTTCCCGTAAGCGCAGTGAATTTTTATCGTGGGAGGTGGCTATGATCTTGCCCCGCTGGGTGGCGATATCCGGCACCGATCTACACGTCGGCTTGCGCGGTTTTCCCAACCAGGTATCTCCCACCAGCGGGGTCACTTCTTAACCGGGACAATATCTAAGTTCCCAACCGGTCTCCCGACATGTAGTGCGTGTAAGTGTGTGTAAGATGTTTGGATTTAGATTTATTGAGTAAAAAACAGTAAAAACTGTATGTGGTGTCAGGGGGAAAATATTATCTGCGTACGTTTTCTTGAGTTCCAGAATCCCTTCCCGTCATTTTAACTATAAATAGTTGAAAGAAGAGTAAAAGTTTATCATAAATAAAAATAATTAAAAATTTAAAAATTAATTTTGAAAATCACAAGATAAGCAATATATGTAAATTAGTCATTTTTGTTAAGAAAGGATTAGTAAGAAGGGAAGATCACACGTGGTCCTTAGTCTGTTTGTTAGGGTATTGCTCTGGTATTCGCCTGGTGTTGATGGGTGAAACCACTACAGATCAGAGCAGCAGGCCAGTCTTGCAGCCAGCGGCTGAATTCGACCTCAGTATGAAGTTGGTGTCGAAAATTCTGCCATCGTCGGTACTCGAACCATAGTTCTTCCCTTTTAGGCACTGCAGTGACCCTCATTAATGCCCTAAGCCTCCCAAGTCGGTCCTGCCGGTCTTGTTGACGGGAAGGTCCTACGTGCGAGTCCCGAATGCATATGTGTCCTTGTGAATGACAATTTTTGAGTGTCAGCTCACTGGGACAGAAGCACTGCAGTGACCCTGTCGATGTCCGTAGCCACTTTTGTCGGTTTCTAGGTTGTTTGGGTGTGTTTTCTTAAGAAGTCCTCGATAGGTACATATTCTTTATGAGGAGGAACCTCTATGAGACTCGCATTGATGCACGTACGGAAACATAATGATGGAAGCAAACTTTAAGGAAAGTGAAAGATTTCTAGGCTCCCATTGACACCCACGAGGATTTTCTTTATTAGCCAACTCCTCATCTCATTAACGGCAAGATCCTCCTACTCACGCAGAGAATTATTACGATTTGATTTTCTGTCTTAAAGTTGAACTCATGAATATCATCTTCTTTTTTGTAATCACATAGTAATTTGACATTGATTTTCAGTGAATTGTTTCTTCGAAGACTGCTTTCAATCTTTTTAATCCTTCTTTTTATTGAAGTGATAGGATGATGATGAAGGGTGAAGGGACGATCGTAAATACAACCATGCCCGAGGCGGATTCGAACCCGCGATCCTTCGATTCGAGATCGCCACGACACTACTGCCTCTCGGCTATCCGGATCGACCACGAGGAAAAATGTAGTTCTAAAGTAGTGTAAGTTTGAATTCTGAACTACACTCGAAATACACTGTCTTTTCCACGCGACCTTTCTTAACTTTCTAAATGTCAACTTCCGTATTTACTGAAATTACTGTAAATTGTATGTACCAATTGTGTCAGACTATTGTACTTTCCGGATGTTAACAATTCATCATTCGATTTCCTCAGTGTATTATGATCAATAGTTGTTGGTTTGTTTTTTTCTGAAAGGAAGTTCTTGTAATTACAATGGTGTTTTTTTTCTATTTCCAGGTGAGTGTGCAGTGTAGAATTATCTTTGTTTGGGCTATCGGCGTTTCGATGGTGAGTCACATCCTTTTCAAATTTAATATCATTAGATGATTTTGTAGCAATTTTTATGACGCATTCCCATTTTTATTCACGTCAATATAAACTTCAATACAACAAATATAGTGACGTCTTCTAATTTTGTAGTAAATACTCTCTCTCTCTCAACGCTGAAAGACACAAAGAGAATGAAGAAGAAGAAAAATAAATAAACTAAATGTAAAAGCCAAATTAATGAAATGGCATTATCTCTTATTCTCCATAATATATATAACACGGCAGTTTGAAATGCATTGAATTATTTGGCATTGTTGGTGCGATAAAGTTTTTCACTGTATGGAACGCAGTTTTTGATTTTCGTCGATGTCTTATGTTTAAAAGAATTAGTTGTCCATATCTCATTGCACTACGATTGGTAATGAGTTATACAAGTGATGGGTGGTATGTATTAAAATGAACTGAAATTGCTGTGTTATGTAACTCATTAATTCGTGAACGTACGTGCTATTATAGTACCACTAGTTTCTTATAGAAGTAATACCGGATCAGGGCGGACATTTCGTCGTATTGAACTGAAAAATGGTTAATGAAGAAGACGAGAACAATAATTATCAAAATATTTATTGCCAAAATGTACATTTATGAAATGCTTATGTACAAATGATTTCGACAACATGAATTACGTTAGATGTAACAGAGCATTGCACGGTTGATTGTTAATGTAGTGTCGTTGCTGTGAAACACCATTAGTTATTACCACAAGTAATACATTTCGGGTAAAGTTTGAGAAATGGGGATATGTGAATTCTTATGATTTTGAAATGTTGGGAGGTATAGCCTACACTCGTCAAAATATTTGAACTGCCAATCTCTCGCTATTCCTTGATGGTAGCGAAGCTCTGATCCTTCACTGTCTACGCCATTTATGTCAAACAACCTTGAGTTTGTGGAATGCATAATTTGAAATGCTCTTTTATGCCAGAGTACTTTTATGGACGAGTTGATTTGCCCTGACGCATTTCGAAATTTACAACACGACGCCGACCTTCTTCCTACGCAATGAGGAAATGTAAAACTCTACAATGTGTTATGTGAGACGAAACATTTTGACCCGTTGGAATGTTGTATCAAATTGCAAAGGGTTCAGATATCAAATTCGTACAAAACGCAGCTGCGTGGCATTGAGAAGACCTTCATCAGTATATGTTTTAACAGTATGTGTTCTTTCAAGATCTAAATATTTTAACTGTACGTGAATTTTACGTGTCTTTTCTTTTTATGTACAGAATGCTAGTTTCAGTTTATTTTTGATATACTGAAAAGTTATAGAAAATTTATCTTCAAATTCCTCTCATGTATAGAATTTTTGTGTTTTTAAATTTAATGAATAATTGTATAAATTCTTGTCATCATAAAGGAGGTGAGAAGAAAAAAAAGACAAAAATGACTGAAATAAAAACATGAAATTACTTTCTTCTAGCTATTGATTCATTCCGTCCGAAAGATTGAATTAAAATAACGAAAGTTTTATCATTGCCTAACGAACTTCCCCTCCACGGAAATTAATCTCTTGTAAAGATGACTCAAAACATTCGACGAATAGCGAGCGACCGCTCTCCGAATCCGAGGGGTATGGATGGATTGTTTGCTCTTCGCCGAGCGCCAAACAATCGGTGTTCGCATTAACGCGGCTCAGTGTTTAGCGAGTAGCGAGTAACTACTCGCTGAATCCTGAGTTGTGTGGATGGATTGCTTGCTATTTGCCGTGCGCCAAACATTCGGTACTCGCCGTAAGGCGGCTCTACACATTCGGTGTTCGGCGAGTAGCGACAACCGCTTGCCGAATCCCGAGCAGTATCGATGAGTTGCTTGCTATTAGCCGAGCGCCAAACAATCGACCTTTTCCTTATTCCTCTTTTCCTATTCCTATGTTCTAGGCACATTCGGTATTCGGCGGGAAGCGAGTAACCGCTCGCCGAATACCAAGTAGGCTGGATGAGTTGTCGGCTATTTGCCGAGCGACGAACATTCGTGCTCGCCCTACTCGTAGCACGTCGATCTGTTAGGCGCAACAAAGAAAGCAAACATTCGCCGAGCATTTCGGCTACTCGCGATTGGGCGAGCAGAAGCTCGCTATTCGACGAATGCCGAATGTTCGGAGCTCCCTAATGTTCACATATTTGAGTGCTGCTTGACCAAACGACCAGTCTAGAAGTGAAGAGGCGGCGAAATCGGCAGCAAACCCATTTTTTGACTCGCAATGCGGTAAATTGTTTTCTCTGGGGCGATGAGTTTCCGGTAGTTGTTCACCACGAGAGTCAGGTAGATGTCCCCAGCTGAAAACAAATATTATAATCATTAAGATTTTCCCGAATAAAAGCACACACTAGCATACACAGTTTGTCAGAAAAGTTCCTGAAATATTTTTTTTGCATACTAAGTACGTCATCACGTAGCTGTAATAAGAACTAAATGCTAAAAGCGAACAAATAATTTTTCCCTCAAGTCTGGGGAAGCATCATTTAATTTTCCCTCAGATTTGAATCCGTTCAAGTAGTGATGGCAATATAGGTGTTGTGGTAAGATATCTTTGGCATTTTTAAAATAATTAAAGATGTTGTCATTGCCAACAATGTTTTTTACTTCAAAAGAAGCTTTCGATGGCTTAGCCATCATCATCAGGTGTCAGACAACTGATGATGATGGCTAAGCAATCGAAAGCTGCTTTTGAATTAAAAAACATTGTTGGCAATGACAACATCTTTAATTAGTGATGGCAAATTGTACCAACACGTACCAAAATGTCAATAGATTGATATTTCGATACATCACCAAAATGTTTTGATGTCCAAGAAAAAATCGACAAAAACATCGATGTTTCCAATATGATGAAACTGGCGGTATTTTCCCATTTTTAAGTGTATTTTCGTTTTTAGGATATTTACATTTAAGTATATTATCTTATATTTGCCTTTCATCTTAATTTTCTAATCAATATGCTATATAGACAAGGTTCATAATGCTGTTTGCAGACGGCTAGACAGATGGCCAGACAGATGGCCAGACAGACGGACAGACAGACGGACAGACAGACGGACAGACAGACGGACAGACAGACGGACAGACAGACGGACCAGACAGACGACAGACCAGACGGACAGGACAGACGACAGACAGACGGACAGACAGACGGACAGACAGACGGCGACAGACGCGACAGACGGACAGACGGACAGACGACAGACGACAGACGGACAACGGACAGACGGACAGACAGACAGACGGACAGACGACAGACGACGACAGACGACAGACGAGACAGGACAGGACGGACAGACAGACGGACAGAACAGACGGACAGACGGGACAGACAGACGGACAGACAGACGAGGACAGACGGACAGACAGACGCGGACAGACAGACAGACGACAGACAGAGGACAGACAGACGGACAGACAGACGGACAGACAGACAGACGGACAGACAGACAGACGGACAGACAAAAGGTTAGTTTGTACCGTATTCATAATTCAACAATGTTTAGTATATACGAGGGGCAGGGACTTCGGAGCTCAAGAAAGCATGCGCAGATTACACATCTCACCTATATGTTGTATACAGGTTTCACTGTTTTGACAATAAATAAATGAAAAAAAAAATAGTAAAAATATTCCTTTCTAACTGGCACATTTGCAAGAAACTTAATGTTCATTCAAGTCAATATTATTTTGTACTTACGGAAAACAATCAAGAATAAGATTGCAATTGTAATCGATGAAATAATTGCTTTTGCAACGAACAAAAGGAATATATAATATGGTATGAGTGTTCCGTGTAGGATGAGTCTCACTGCGGAAGACCAAATCCAAATCGTGATGCGTTTGTTGTCTGCCTGTGGAAGTAAAAAATATCTTTTAAAATCCATTAGGGCAAATATATAATAATAATAATAATAATAATAATAATAATAATAATAATAATTATAATAATAATAATTATAATAATAATAATATAACTATTAGTTTTAAGATTCAAATTAAATCTCAATAGCATCGTAAATGTTCATTGAATTAGAAGTAGCGAATTCTTGAAATAATCTGCTCAGAATTCAGATTTACGTATTTGTTGGTGACTAATGATTAGATTCCTATTGAAATGTGACACAATTAAATTAGGTGTTTTTGTTTCCTATCTATGAGTAAGATAGTTTATTTGAACTTGTTTTTGTGTCGAATTACTTTTGTGGTCGCAGTGATGTGTTTCGTCCGCTCACCATCCCAAAATACTACTCGGGTTCAAAGACGGCCACATATTTATTTATTTACTTATTTACTTATTTACTTATTTACTTATTTACTTATTTACTTATTTACTTATTTATTTATTTGAAGAAGTAGTTTCTTAGGAAATCTCAGTCTCGTTGTGCAAATGTGGGGAGTATTTAAAAATAAATGAAAATCAAAAAGGTTTACCTTATGAACTCCGGCGTATAAGAAGTAGCAAAACAAGAGTTGGACGGAGTTGGCTATGCAAAGGGCTGCAAGTGTTCGCCGAAACGCTGTGAAGCAAGCAAGACGTAGTGAGCCTTTATTAAGGATTATTTAGAATTATCGAGATGTTGCTGAAAATAATATGAATCGAGAATGTCGTTTCATTGACTCAAGCTCGATCCCCAACTCGATCAGGTTTCCCTGATACGTTGAGCAAATACTGAGATGGCCCCTTGTTTTACTTGTGGACGTAAATGTAGCTTCATTATGCGCACGTTTTGTTAAACTCTCCTTTTGCTTGTAATGGTAGGAGAAGAGGTAAAGGCGAGTTACTATTTTGTTAGCAATGAAGAAAAATCATTCTTGCAATTCGTTTACCGATGCAAATAAGTTTTCTATTACTCGGGAACGAAAATGTATAGTTTTTCTTAAATATTGCTAATCTCACGTTTTTTTAAATTTATTTTTATTTATTCATTTTAAACTTTTACTCATATTTCAACTCTTTATAGATAAAATGATGGGAAGGGATTCTGGAACTCAAGAAAACGTGCGCAGATGATCTTCTACTGTATATGCATATACAGTTTTTTACTGTTTTTGACTAAATAAATATAAATCTAAAGCTTTGTTGGATGTTCCAACGACTCGAGCTTTGTTGAATATTGTTGAGTGTTGCAACGGAAGTAAGGATGTATCCGTGATGTAAATTCACCATTGATATAAAATTCCTTATTCTAGTAACATGGATTTTCTGTCATTCGGTTTTATTGAAATAATTTTTTATAAAATATTTCTTTTTATTGGCGAACTGTTCCTATTTTTAGAAGTAGTAGGAAAATTGGTTAGATTGATAGAACATATAAATTTAATGAATTCACAAATGCACGCAAGTAGAGAATAAAAAAGGAAGATTTTCAATTTTGAAATTACTCAAAAGTTGTACTCGACGCTTACAGGTATGAAGTTTCGACTTATTAATGAAGGCTTCTTTTAGTCATTTGTATTATTGGTTGTAAAGAGAGAGTAAGAAAATCTCGTAAATTCACTATTCACTAATACCTCTGGAGAAAAAAATCGAAAATAAGTTAATTGTTTGCAAGGGAACAGCTGCCTAAAATGTACCTTTAATATTAGAGAGCTTTTGCAAGACGAAAAATCCATTGTCGTAGTACGCAAACATTATCATCAATAAGAAATAACGTATATTCAGACAAATGAGTTTTTTCAAGTCGTGCAGTCGAAAATATACGTTAAAACTAGGAACTAATTGAAACTGCAAGACCTTAACAGAACCTAAAAGCTTTTATTGAACATCTGTGTATGTCTGCGTCTATTTTTGCTTTTGTAAGCTTTACAAGATAGTAAAACGAATAATACATGAAATATGATTGTATCATACGAATATGTAATGTGCATGTCTTTATCTTTAAAGAAAACTATAGCTTTCTAGATAGTCTTGGAATGTAATCCAGCAATTTTACTAGAACATATTTATATTGGTTATTTTAGAAGTGGAAAAAGTATGACAATTACAACGCCCTGTGGAGAAATAACAATTTTTGTGACAATCTGTGTAGCCTCGATGTAGACATAACCTCCAAATTCTAAACAATTGCGTTAGTTTATTTTCTTAGTATATTTGAATTAACTTGAGTAAAAGGTAGGCATTAAATTCCTGCCAATATTGGCACGGTGGATATTGTGTTTTTCATTACATTCACGCATTGGCGAAGAAAACTACGTAAATTGTAAGTTATGAAAACATTTGTCGTAGACAACAAAATCGGTCAATAGAAATCCCGTCATTTGATGCTGGAGCATGCGCACTATAATTCTCGACAACTGTCGTGTTACGTCTTTCAAATCCACGACTTGCAAAATCTCTCCAATGACTTAAGCTACCACGTAGATTATGCAAAAATTAAAAATAAAATAAAATAAAAAAATATAAATTAAAAAAAATAAAAAAATATAAATTAAAAAAAATAAAAAAATATAAATTAAAAAAAAATAAAAAAATATAAATTAAAAAATAAAATAAAAACAAAAAAATATTTTTTTTAAAAAAAGAAGAGAGTATCTGCTTTTATGCGTAATCCTATATTTATGTCACCTTGACATATTTCTTTTTTTCAGGTGTGTAAAATGACTTGAACACTTGGGTTTTGAGGGCCCCAGATGGGGGTGATCATTCTGACAGAAATGGAGTTTTCGACCTTATAACTCAAAATCTGTGAACAAAATTTGCTATTCAAAGATAGATCTTTAAATAAGGTCTTATACAAATTTTCGGAAATTTTAGTAGATTTCGCGTAATGTTTCGTGAAATATATGCATTTTTTCAAACAATTATTTTCTCAGAAACTGTTCAATTTTTTCTTTGAATTTTCTCCTTGTAGGTACGGTAAAAACAATTGTGCTGGTACCATTTTTGGCAAACTTTCTTTTTTTCGAAAATTGCAAACAAATAAGCATTGCAAAAGTATGATATCTAAGGCAGATATTTTTCATTAAATGAAATTTGTTCTAAACGATCAGATCATTGAAATGGATCATATAACTTTGTTTTTAAGAAGTGACTAGTTTTGCCTCATTTCAATTTCAAGTTCACGCAATTTTCAAAAAAATTCCCCAAACAGCTCCAAATTTTTTTTCACGGATAAAGTGAGGACACTTAAAAACGTCATTGTAGTCATTGTCATTAGATTTTCGAAAATTCAGAGAATTCAAAGTTCGAAACAATGCGAGAAAGTACGTGATGTGGTACCACTCTTGCTGTTTTAATTTAACGCGTCATTGTGTCACGTGACATTAATTTAAACCGGTCCTGGTGCTAGGAAATGCTGAACGACCAGAGAAACAATTGACAAAGTAAGCATGGTTTGTTGCCAATTAAAGTTAACTGGCGCTTTTTGTTTTCGTGAAGAATAGTGTTTAGAAATGGTGGGTACTCACCTATTTTTCCGCCGTATTTCTCAAAACTCGTTTGAATCTTCTGAGCCCCAGTGATAAAATCTGGTCCCACGAGTAGTGGGTAAGATGAGAGTATGATCACCAGCAGACAGGACATCTGAAAAGAAAATAGGATAACTATTATACGTGGTGTTCTTTGCATGCCACTACAGTCCTATTCATTTCATTGGTTAGTGATTTTGGGCACGTCAACTACTAAGGTAAATAGTTCCGTAAGTGTAGTGCACGTTTTATCCCGAGAGATGGCGGTGATCTCCACCTCCCGAGGGGCGGAACGTGCACTAATCTTACGGGACTAATGAATAAAACTGTTGACGCGCCTGGAATCACGAAATAATCAAACATATTGTGGTTTTAAAACATAGGTTTTAAATCCTGAACCAACTTCTGCAAATTCTTACTTCTTAAAGATGCAGTACAATTGGGCCTCAAAAGCTAGTGTAGTACTGCATTTAAGTAATACTCTTTTGCACAATATTTTCTACATACCGAAACAATGAAGGCAATAATTAGACAGTCTGCCTGTAAGTCCTCGAGGCAGATTGGGTGGTATTGTGACTTTCTCATTTTGACATCTGGAAAATAAATTATAATTTCAGTGTAAACTCATTTCAATGAATTTTTGTAAAACGAAAATCTCCTTACATCGTAATCATTGCTTGAGTTTTTTGGTTTATCTTCTAATCCTTAAATTGATTCATTCTCCTTATATAGAGAAAACTCTCTATAACGAAAGATAATAATGGAGCCCCCAAGTTTTATTATAAAGAATTTACACTGAGTGTAAAAAAGGTATGGATTTTAGTGCATTTTATTGAAATTTTTGCCTTTAATGCATTTTATTGAACTAAAATTATAATTTAGTTTAGACACCGGACTACTGCTTTTTTTAAAATTTATCTTTATGCAAAAAAGTTTTTAATTTTTACATTAGCCTCAAAAGAATACACGTTTAGCGTTTAGATGCTAAGCCAGGAACAAACTCAGTATTTGATACGCGAATAAAAAGAAACTGGACGAAAACTTGATAGAGATGAAGGTCGCTGACCCTGAAGTTGTTGATAGAATATGAGCGAGATGAAAAGTTATTTTTAAGTAGCAAATAAATAAATAATTTTCATAGTTTTATCGACAATAAAATTTCAGCCCATGGAAGTGAAAACCTTTTTTGATAACGCAAATAAAACAAATGACAATATGTCAAAATATGTGAAAAAGTAAATTGTATATATAAACATTTATAGATTCATTTAGTTAGCCCTAAGAGAATTAAACCACCCGAAATTTTTTTAATTGTTATATTCTTTCAAGTAAACGCGGAAGTGTTTCCTTAACTCTTCCGTAATTTAGTGTCACCTGCATTTCACTTCCATCGTCTTCAAGAATTACCTGTTAATGTCAAATCACAGTTCAACTAGAAAGTGAGGTCCATTCGCCGAGATATTGCAGAAATTCCCTTGAAAACTCCAGTCAGCTATCTGGGGTTGGTCCGGTTAAAAATTCCTCTTCATTTCTGTGTCCACCTCGAGGGGATATGTAGAATCTTTGCGTACTTTCTCGCGAGCAGTCAACTGTCACACTAGGTGAACACAGAGAATTAGCACCTGACTATCCACTAGCCGTTTTCGTCAAGTACCGTACTGTCACACTGCGTACTTAACAAACGGCGTGATAGATATTCGACGATCCAATGGCACGCTGCAAACAGTAATTAATAAAATTTTTAAAAAAATATGAAGTACTTGCCTAAATCACACACGTTAACTCGGGTAATTAATTTACACCATTAGTTTAACAAACTTGAAAGATACCCTGGAATCTCGAAGAAGTAATACGTTTAACGTTTTACGGATGATGGCTTTATAGAAGTCACCTGTGTTCGAATAAAACAAAAACTTGCACTGTTACTGGAGGAGATAAAACAGCGGAACGTGTTCTCCATACGAATTGAATTCATACAACAGGGAATGAACCCGCGAAGTCATTCACGACTGACATTCTATCATGTAGTCGAAATCGCTCGCATGTAAATGTGCTCGGTTGTAAGAGAGGCAAGTGGGGTCAAACTACGCGTTATCGGATCCAGCTGATGCACGTCATTCATCAAACACAGCGTTTTATCTTCGTCAGTGTTTAGTATTTGTGGTTGCTGGTTTGTGCAGACAGGGACGGTTGCACTTGGGGTTACCAAATCAAGATAAACGAATATATCCGTAGCTTACAGAATGCTTTTCACCGACTCATTTTTGTAACATCCAGCATTTGTATATTACTGTCATTTGAAAAAAATATGTAGCAATTTCGATATTTATAATTATTTAAACAATTGCACGTGTGTCTGTGATTTAGCCCACTGTTCCAAATATTGAACAGTCAATTCTATGTTTTTGTTAGAATAATAAGTTCAGCAATGATAAAAATTAATATATATCATATTAACATAAAAAACGCTATTATATACTGACGTAAAACAAAAAATCTATTTTAACAAACACAAAAGTATTCAACAATTTACTTAAATGTAGACAAACATAAAATATTCCCAATTTTAAATTATAGAATATTGTAATGAATTCTTCATTAGTTTCGTAGTTGTAGAGAATAGCTAGGCTGATACAACGGCACCGTGCGGAACCAGTGCTTTTGAAATGAAGGTTTGTCAATAAGGACCCCCTCCAACTCCAAATAAAGATGATATCCCTTTTCATTTTTTTTTTTTTCTTTTTTAAGCATCCCGAAGTGAAAATTCTGTAACAAATTACGTGTCAACCAAATATTTGATTAAAGGTATACCCTACTATTGCTGCAACTGCAGGGAGGGGGGGGGGTAAGAAACTTAACAAAGAAATGTATCTATTGATGGTGGAGTGAGTGAGGGAGGAAGGTTTTAAGAAACCTATCAGATACGTTATCAGATGTTTGCGTATTTGGCAGTTTGTTGAGTGACTCGACAGATTGTTTCCTGAAAATGAATTTGTAACATTTTCCACTCGAGTGAAACTAGCAACAGTACATAACGAACTTTAGTTTCACATAACCACAAATCGAAAATCTTAATAAAATTAAACCACAATATAACAAATCATACCCTAATATATAATTTAAACCTTAAATATTTCCACTCACATTAATACATAACATAAATAAAAAAAGCTATCAAAAAATGTGAACTGAACCATGCACCAAAATACTCCATTTAAAAAGGAAAGGGGAATCATAAATATAAATATAATAATAAATTTTAACATCGCAACACCATAAAAGATTGAAAATAATCATTCCCATGAATGATCCATTCATTCTGCTTTTTTGACAGTTCTGTATCTCAAAGTTTGGGAACAAAAATTTGAAATTTCTTTTCCAAAATATGAACCCAGGGATTGGAATCTTTTTGGCCTAAAACGGAGAATGATTTCGTCGTCTGTGCACTTCCGAAATGACATTAATCAATAGCGGATGGAAGTACATTCTAGATATCTAACGATGTCTCGGACGCAACTGCTTATATGCATTATGCATTTATGCTTACATGCATTTGCACGTACAAAATCGAACTAAACAACGACCTTAAAGAGGGAACACAATTACGAAAAAACTACTTATATTTTCGAAAAATTGTATACGACTTCATTTCATGTGCCCATACAAAATCGAACTAAACAGCGACCTTAAAGAGGGAACACAATTACGAAAAAACTACTTATATTTTCGAAAAATTGTACGCGACTTTATTTCATGTGCACATACAAAATCGAACTAAACAGCGACCTTAAAGGAGAACAAAACTACGAGAAAACTAGTCGTATTTTCGAAAAATAGTACTAAAGAAAGACGTGTCTTTGAGCGAGATTTCATTCAGGGGAAAAAATCTACATCTTTAATATTGTAATTGTTGGAAAACAGCAAAAAAATTTATTGAACTTCTGCAATTTTAGAAAATTTGTATATTTTAACCAAATGAGATCTGCGCGAAAATGAGATTTTTTAAGTGCCCTCTTACGCTATCCGCGAGTACAGTTTGGAGCCATTTTTGAGAAAATTTTGAAAACTTTGTTGAGGATTCCTGTAAAGTTCTCACAAAAAGCGGAATAACCGTTTCGAACGCCCAAGACCTGAACTCGTTTTGGTCGATCGGGGAATCGATGTTGGAAAAAATCGTGTGAATGGTTTAGACGCTAGCGTTAAAGCAGACGTGCTATTTCCGCCGCATCATTACGGTACTTCCTCTTTATTGCGTAAGTACAAATTAATGCGCGAAAGTTAAAAAAAAAAGAAGAAGAATAAGATATGCAGTTTACTCCATTTCTCTTACGGGCAGGAGTTCCTATTGTTGTTCAGAGAGTAATTTGGAAAGAATCAAGACCAGAGGCGGCGCTGAGAACCGGTGCAGAAGGTGCAAATCAGTGCTGTGACTACGCGTAAAGTAGCATTGATTTTATTTTATTTTATTTTATATATATATATATATATATATATATATATATATATATATATATTGGTTTGATTGGATTGGATTTATTTAGTCAAAAGAAGTAAAACCTATATGTGACGTGTGGGGGAGAAGATCATCTGCGCACTTTTCTTGAGTTTCAGAATCCCTTCCCATCATTTTAACTATAAATAGTTGAAAGATGAGTAAAATTTAAATTAATAAATAAAAATAAAATTTTAAAAAGCACAAGATTAGCGACATTTGAAAAACTAGACATTATCGTTCCCGCGTTATAGACAACTTGTTTGCAACGGTAAACGAACTGCAGATTTGATTTTTTCTGCGTTGCTAACAAAATAGTAACTCACCCTTACCTCTACTCCTACCACTACAAGCAAAAGGAGAGTTCAACAAAAAGTGCGCATAGTGAAGCTACATTTACGTTCAGAAGCAAAACAAGGGGTCAACTCAGAATTTGCTCAATATATCAGGGAAACAGGACAAAAACATGATCAAGATGGGGTCATTGACACAGAAGCTGAAGCACATTATTCGTTACAAACACATTTAGTATTCTTAAAAAAATTATACAATACAAATGTGAACTAATTCAATATATCACTGTTTTGTTATAATAAACATTATTTTTCTTTTTGATAACCAGTATAGTCTGAGATATGCAGTAGAAAAGATTTTACTTTTAACTTAAATTTGTGAACAGACTTCAAATGTTTAATGTCATCTTGCAATGTGTTGTAAAGTAACGTACATGTATTGTATGTGGATTTCTGATAGTGAGCTGTTGATACTGACACTTGATGGATGTGATTTTTACGTGTTTGTTACTGTCACTTGATGAACATGATTTTTACGACGTGTGTTGTGATTTTGTCAAATAATTCATAATAATAGTTACAAAATAATAGTTACATTTTAAAATGTTACATTTCCAAAAATGTTAATCATCCGATTATTGTTACAATTAATGTGTGGATGAGACAATAATTCATTGTCGCACTAGGACATTGGCACTTTTTTCACACTTGAACTGTAGAGGCAACCCCATTAAAAGTTACACTAATTTTGTACGGTAAGCAACATGTCCCACAACTTATATCTACATTCTTGGCAATTTGGATCAAGAAAACCTGGAATTAACACTGAATGGTGATGACATACAGGTACAAAGAAAGTTTTGTACTACTACAGAAGAGAGATCAATTTATGATAATATTGCACTTGAATTGTATTATTTACACTTAATTATATGGCTTTTGTACCTAGTTAGAAATACTGAGTTTCAATCCAAATATCATTTTTTTCTCTAACATAATTGTAGTTTTTGTGTAGTTTGTATTAAAATTAAATTAAACAGTAAACAGAAAATATATATTAAAAAATCAGAAATTTTGAAAACAACTCAGGATAGAGGCCAAAAATTGCGACATACCCTGATACATCAGGACATCTGGTAACCTAACTTTCATTTCTAGTGTCACCATTGGTGATCAGGATGTCATGTCAAAATATTTAGCATTTCACTAAACTGAAAAGGTTCAACATGTTCAATCTGCATGCATTGTTTTGGAATAATCAATGTAAGTATTCAGCCATGGTGTATGGGGATATATTCTACAGTAAAATATTAAATATGAAGCTTTTTTTTTTTTTTTGGGGGGGGCGGGCATTTTTACTTTGCTTAATGGGGGTTCTCATTCGGAACACTGATGCTTCGCACTTTTTGGCCCAGCCGAGCTATACTGCTCAGCAGCTGGAATGCTGAAACAATTCAAAATGAGAAGGGGCTTTCTTGTTTATGAACAACCACATCTAATAGTAATTAGATGCAAGTATACAAGTATTAGTACAAATCGAATTTTCCATATATTGTTTTAATATGATATCTTTAGAAACACTTTCTTCTTCCCTCATGAAATGTATTTTTAAATTTACCTTAAATTAACTATGCTTTCAATGTGTCATTTCTATAGTTATGATTATTATCTATCATTGATTAGTGAACAAGAATGATTCAAAAAATATATGCATTTGTATGTATTAGAAATATGGAAGAATTTTTAAAATGAAGGAAAAGTTCTAAAACATTAAAACAATGGGAAGCAGTATAATTTGCTTCTTCATTCTTTTTCAAATATTTTCTTTTGTATGTTGTGTGAGAATAGTGCATAATAGCTCTTTCAAACTTTGTTTGGAATAAACCTGGTAGCCCTGTTTATTAAAAAAAATTTTGTTTGTTTTTGCTCAGAAAATCCCTTTGTGCACATGAAATATTATACATAATCAATCTTGAAAATCCTTTTAATTCCAGGACAATATCTTTTACAGCGATAAATTAACTCGTGAAAATTATATTGCAATTCTGGATCTGCTTTATTGAATCAATTAGTAAATGTTATTCTATGCTTGTATTTTTACTATGATATATTTATGTAAAATATTTAGGAAAATAGCAGCCTACAGTGGTTTGTAATGTCATGCACATATGTCTACTAAGTAGCAAAAAAAATACAGAGCAGTAATTAATGCACAAGATTAATCTGTAAAATTCATAAACGCAGTACCTGTGTAATCATTGATAATGTAATTTTCTTTTTCTTTTCTTTTTTCTTAGACAAAATTAAGATCCTCAAATTTATGATTATCATTCTCTACCAAACTATTTATCCATAGTGAAAGTCAAGAGAATAATATTTTGTCATGTCTCTGGAATAAAGATATACATTGTCCACTTCTACAAAAGAAGTCTACTCTTTAAGTAGAAAAAAAAAAATTTATTTACTGTATATTTAATTGTACATGTGTTAGTAAAAACATTCATTTCTGAACAGAAAAGAGGTACAATATTTGCTTTTAGAGCAATAAACCCTGATGCATATAAAAGCAACATACATTTTTTACACACAGTATTTGTTGAATGAAAAATAAAACTCCATTCTTTAATGATAATGGAGAACTATTCTCAATCAAATCAAGAGTAGCAGAGCTACCATATCTATTACTCAAAAATAATCTGAAAGTAATCTAATTGTAGTCCATCCACAAATATGCAAATGCAGACACACTGACAGTCTTCCTGGCTGATACAAAACTACTTTGCATTGGAAGAGGCAAACAAAGGGGCCTTATGAAGCAATTGATACCACATCTTGCCATAATTTTCTTATTTCAACAATTTTCACACTTTACGGGATATATCATTTGATTTGTTTGGCTCTCCCAGCATTAATCTAAACTTCTGCTACCCCACTCCTTTTCACTCTCTCAATGTCCTGATCGTAGAAAAGACTTCCTTAAAACATATCTTAAATTTTTAATTTAAATGTTTCTACTAGGTTTCCAATTCAAACAATTTCTTCAGTCTTGCTTTTAGAGAAAGAAAATTATCTATATTTTTAGTGTCATCATAAATATCCAATTTTAGACACAAAAAAGGTAGGATACTAGCTTCTACAATTTAGTAAAAAAATACTTCAAAGGTAATTTGTATATAAATATAATTTCTATGTTCTTCAATGTTAATAAATGCAAAAGGTGGGCTTTTGTGTCTCCAAAGTATTGTTTTACCATATTGTTTAACAAATTATAAGCCTATATTAATTTATAATTCTGAAATTGAATTTCTTCCAAATATTTTAAGTTTCTTCCTTAAATTTTACTACATTCCTGAATATAAAATTACAATAAAAGTAAGCTTCTTAACATAAATCCAATATACTTAAAAGAAAAACAACATGTGAAACAAACATTGAATATGAGTTATTGAAATATCGTCACAACTATCCTACTACTACTAACTACTGCTACTACTAACTACTACCACTACTACCACTACTACTTCTACTACATGTTTACAACAATATTCCAATTACATGTGAATTGGATTATTATTATTATTACATGTAACATTACCAGTGTGAACAACAAAATTCCAATTACATGTGAAACCATTCATGATGCTATAGCATTTATTATTATTATTATTGATGCATAATAAATTTGTATTTCTTTAAATCTAGATCAGAGATCTAAAAAATATTGGAGTTGTCCCGTTTTTTCACTGAAAATGAACTTGCTACTTATTGAACTTAGGGCCATAAAGTCTTATTTTCATAGCTACACTCCACAAGTTTATTCAACAACAATGCCAAAAAGCTGAGTAATTGATGAGATATTAAAGAAAAGATGAATTTTTATTAAATCCACTGAAATTTTTTCTTGGTGGTCTCTTAAATTTTATTTTGGAAATTGTTTGAAAGTAATTCAGTGTGGAAACTGTTGACCACTAGAATGAAGTAGACTGCAAGAGCTGAAAGAAAGAAAAATATTTTCATTAATATTCCCAGAAGCATTTTTTGATACAGAAAAATGTCAAAAGCAAGTTATTTTGAAACAAAATGAAATAATTTTACAGGCTGTTGTAAAGTATCTGAGTAATTATTAATATATCTATCTGAATATTGACTAATTTTTACAAATGTAATATTAGTTGTTTTTAATTGTATTATTTGATGGAGCACTTAATATTATTACGTTGACAGTATTGTACATTTTCAAGAAAGGTACTTCTCACACACATGTCATTATTTCTGATATTACATCTCAAATTAATTTTCACTGCAGTATATTCAGTTACAAAAACCACTGAAAATGAGTTATTGAATTTTTCAATATTTTGTATCACATGAGTACTGAGATAATAAGAGATGTGATAGAAAATATTCAGGCAATTTTTCAGTAAGTCAAGTTTCATTTGAAACATTTAAAAATTTTCTGTTAGCTTCGTAAGATTTATCAGGCTCCTTAAGTTAGGCTTACATTCTAATTTTTGATGATTATGATTATTATTATTCTAATAATGACAAAGATGGCATCTTACCAATTCCAACAGCCAACATCACAAGACCCAGAACTCCTGCCATGGCTGCACCACTGGTAAAATGGAAGATGATGTTCACAAAACTCAGGATAGATTGAACAACCAATGCCATAATAGCAAAGACAATCCATGGTTTGATCATTCGAGGTCGCTCCTGTAAAGCAGTGCAGATAAAGAAAATTATAAATATTTCAAGAAAAGATAGAAAAAGGAATGGTAATAATTCTATGTCTCTCTTACCAAGTGAAAAAATAAATTTTATAAAATCGTGTCATTGGTGAGATTATTTACTTCTTTAATTATTTCTGTTTATAATTAAGTAAATATTTATTTAAAATTGCACTGTTAGTTATTTGAATAAATAATAATACTATAAATGCCATTTATAACTAAATAATAATAACAATAATAATAATAATAATAATAATAATAATAATAATAATAATAATAGTAATAACAACAACAACAACAACAACAACAATTACAATTATAATAGTATATGATATCAAATATTTTGACTTTTAAAATGAATGAACATACAGACTCAATTAATATAGACTCTGGAAATAATGTAGACAGTGGAGGTTTTGTTATAGGGAACTAATGTAATTGGTCCCATTCCATTTAATAACTAATTTGCACTAGAGGATTTTACTGCAGTGAATACTCAACATTTTTTATAGTTAACATAGTAAACAGAATGTCCAGAAAAATGCTCTTTTATATTTTCTTTATAACTTTTAGCTGATCATTTTCAGTCTATCTTTTTATGATTTTTTAAATAAATGCAACCAACTGAACTTACAAATATACTTTATTAAACTAAATTTATTTTTGTTCATCATGGATGTTTTATCATTTCTTCACTCATTTAAATACTAAAGCCCTAAATTGTGTTTTGTCAATCCTGAAATATTTACAAACAATAACTTTTCACATTAATTAATTACTTATAATGAACATTAATAAATACTTATTCTCACTGTAACAAAGCGAATAAAATTAACATATGTTATGAATAAAGTTCTCTTTCCAAGTTTTCTCAGTCAATGTAAAATATTTTGATGTTTAATTTAATTTGTAATAAACATTGTGCCTGCAGAGTGACGTATGAAATGCTTTCAGAATTCCTCACTCGTACACAATCAAAATCCACAAGTAGTGGTGAAATTAATGTTTCAAAGCTCAAACTTATAGTAGCATTTTTATGCTCTACAATGTTACAAGAGAGATTAAAGAAGTAAATTGTGAATCATACAATGCGGTTTATTTCATTTCAAGGAAATTATTCGGTAAACCATTAAGGGAGCATTAGATTCTCAAATATCTCAGCTTGCCTGGGGTACAAAATAACCTGCCACTCACTCTGTTTGATTGGTAGTCTTACAAATTATTATTACTATATTAGAGTCAACTCACTGCACTGGCTCCAAAGACCATCAAGATGTCAAAGATCAGGTGGATACCATAGACAATTGCGAGGCAGATGAAGAGCGCACTCAGGGCTGCAACAATAAGATTTGTTTATAATGCATACTTGCCTAAATCACTCTGTAATTCATTCTTTTAATAGTTATTTAATTGTCTGCTTTCAGCAAATTGTTTCTTATTACATGTTACACTATGGCAAGGAGAAATCAGGAGATAGACAATTAGAATATAGATAAAATAATTATAATATTAATAAAAGTATTAGTTCAACTGATATGAATATAAATTTAGAAAATGTGGTACACAATATAATATATATTTATATATTCTCTTGTTTTCCATCTTTTAATCTGCTTTTAGCTAATTTGAAGAGGCAAAAGCCAAATAACATTTTCCTCTAAGAAATATAATTTAGAAGTAAAAGAAGTTCCCTTGTAAGGAAGACCTGTCAGTTTGTTGCCTAGTTATGTTGACACAAGATGGGATACAAGGACTGCAGGGGAACATACCCTCCCACCCTGCAAGCCATCGATTTTTGTAATTTTATTCAAAATAATTAACATTTTAGATCCCATCACCTCCAAAGCAGTAAGATCTCATCACATCACAACCTACTTCCTTTATGAATATACTAGTACTTTTTTTCTCCATGCCCCCCTCAAAATTTAGTTCTTGATCTGCTAGTGATGTTGATCTACAAATATATTTCTCTTGCGTGTGATTCATTATTGATTTGAATACACATTCCCAAAGGATGATCAGGGCAAGTGGTCTTAATTTTGAAAATTTTGAATGCGACCTCAAACCCTTATGTCTATTCATTTATTTCATTAATTTTATGTAGTAAAACATTTTATTTTTTTATGTTCAATTCCTGATTATTCACACTTTTTAACTTGACAATTTGGGACATTATTAGGAAGAGGCTCCCAAAAGCCTTATGTCAATCATGTAAATGTATTACCACAAAATCAATTGTAGTTATTTATTGTGTCATTTAAGTTACTTCTTCCTTCTCATTACAATACATTTTATTTATTTACTAATAGCGTTTCGTATGTTAAAAGCAAAACACCAGTATGTTGTATGTAATAACTTTTACATACTATGGGTAATGGCCCAGAATTATAGTCTGCCCTGTTCTTGTTTTAGTCTGTTTTAGTCTTGTTAGTGTATAGTCAACTTACTCTTGTTGCCTGAATTTTCTTCCAAATGTTTAACTGCCTCCTCATATTCAGCTTGATCCAGAGTAATACCTTTCTGCTTTTCCAATTCTTTAAGGAATTCCTTCTGAAGCTCTCCGGTGCCTACAGAAGCACCCAAAATGCTCATTATGAGGCCGCATAGGGCACCAATCTGTAAAGAATTTGCTTTTTAATGTCCATTTAATTGACTAGCTTGAAAAAAATGCTTTAATATTAAATCTCTGATATCCAAGCAAAATGAATATTGTATTATGGAGAAGAATTCTAGCGATTGCTCTGATTGACAGTTTTTCATGGTTTCGCATGTGAATGCCAGAGAGTACCATAACATGATAGGTCATTAAGTTTCCTTCAATAATGTTCCAATGAGATCCACTTCATGTGTAGACCAATTTAAAACTAGTGGTGCTCAGAAACACATTCTTTCTCGCATTACTTCTAAGATTTGCCATATTCGAAAATTTAGAGTGTTCAACATAAATGTGACATACTCCCTTTATTTAAGCTTCAGTTAGGCAATCCGAGGACAAAGTTAAATCAAAAAAATTTGATGCCATTTTTGAGATAATGTTGAAAATGTTGTGGCTCCGTGAAAAGTACCACAATCAAAATATCTGTTTCAAACTCACAGGGTCTTCGAGTTTTTTCAGATCAATATTGGAGAAAAACATTTTTTTAATGCTTTAAGCGCTAGCATTTTCTGCAGACGGAAGGACACAGACAGAAAGCCGTCAATTGATTTTTCGGTATCAAGCTTTTGAACCTCCACAAAACATCGATTCTGACTATTCAGCGTGATTGAAAAAGTAATATACTACATACAGGATCAAGATTTATCCAACTGTGATGTTACCAGGGTCTGTCAATAAGAGTTTTTCAGTCGAAAATTCTCAGATTTTCTCTTTTTAACTTACGTAGAAAGGCAAGAAAGTACAAATCGAAAGAAACTATTTTGTCTACCCTTTGATTTTATGTTGCATCGCAGCATACAAACAGTACAATCAAACGATACAATCATACACACAATCAATCATATCTACAAATCATACAATACAATCAAACTAACCCCAGAGAGAACACCAATGATCACTGTGCCAGTCTTGAGGCTGCAGCCGCAGCAGCAACTTTTCAGGTGCATCACCATCTTGAAGTTCTGCAGCAAAAGAAAGAACAAGTTAAAATATTTTCACTGAAACAGGAGTAAAAGCAACATTAATCACAGTCCTAATTTTTTAAGTTTGACATTTCAAGCATTAAATCCTTCGATAATACAAAAGTGTGACGGTAGAAAATATTTAAGAGGGAGCCATTTTGTAAACCAATAAGAAATACATTTTTTATTTAAATGTACAAAAAGAGTTAACTTTAATACATTTTTCTCAACTAGTTAATTTATAGTATACTGAGCATTAAATCAAAAATATATATTTTAATAATGATAAATGCGTAATTGTTACTTTTGCCTAATAATTCTAAAAGAATACAAATCTCTGTATTGTGTACTTCTGCTCCTAAGTCTATGACACCCCATATCGATCATGTCTTCCGTGTGGTTTCTCTCATCCATTGAACAATTGCTGGGATGGTACCTTGTTTTGCTTCCAATCATAAATGTTGCTTCAATATGTATACATTTTGTTGAGCTCTCTTTATGCTCATCGTAGGGGTAGCGTCAAGGAAGGGTCATTATTTTGTCAGCAACATTATAAAATCCAATCTATAGTTCGGAGTAATTATCCATTAATGTAGTCAGTTAAAGTCATCTGGAGAAATTCTCCTTGAATGCACACATGCCATAAAGGTCATTGCCTTTGTCCCTATCAGCCAGGCCCTAGTGTCCAGGATTCCCAAACGGTCATCTAGGCAAGGACCCAAGGTGTGACGAACTGCTTAACCTCTGTCACTTCATTGAGCGTGGTTAAGCAGTTCGGCTATTAACGTCTTATCAACTCAACGTTTATTTTGCGGTGCTTGCTGTTTTGTTTTGTTTTTTTGCGGCTTACATATCGCGTAGCACTTCTATCATTAAACAGTAAACGGAAAATGAGGTAAAGGAAATGGTAGGAAGTTACACGCCGCAGTGCTGGACAAAATATTTCTCGAAAACGTTGCCTGGTCGATTTTTTCGCAGACTATTTATCCGTTAACATAATGCCAAATTGCACAAGAGCAGTGAACGGTAAAAAAGGTACGCTTGAAATGTAATGCCTCAAGGTGAATGGTTAAAGGTAAAACTTTTACGGCTCAGGTGAATAATTGATTGGGAGATTGCCAGTTAGATGCCGGAATTGAGATCCAATGGTTAACATTGGTGAGATTGTGGCACCTAATGGATTAATTTCCACGGGCATGTGCTCTGATCAGTGACTTTCGATGTTTCTGGGGAATGCCGGAACAGAGATTTTCTCAACAAGACAAGAACAGTACAGGATCTTTTCTTCTAATCATACTCGTCATCAACCACTTTTCATGTCCCCTAATCCGTACTAGGGTGCCGTGGGGGAATATGTTCTGACCTAATCCATCCCATTATGACCTGAAAATGCACGGGACTATAGAAAGGAAAAAAGAGAGTTGAGACCTATAAAACGCACTATAGACACGCTTGAGGTATCGGAAATGTTCGTATTTAAATATTAATATATTTTATTAAGTGACATTGATGAAATTTTAAGATAGAAATAATATCCATGGCAATTCACAATTATGTGGTTTGGGTGTATGGCTCTCATGCAAATCCCAACCACGCTAATATGACGCACGTTAATGTAAAAAGTGCAACAATTATAATACTTCTAACAAGGCTTTATGAAGATAAATTACATTTCAATGACAATACAGGCTTATTTTCATTTTGAATAGTCAACGCTATTATGCATCTCCGAAACGACATTTTTTTACAATTAGTTTTCATATTTATGACTAACAATTTTTTACCTTCGATGGCAACGTATTTTGTATGATTTTGGAGCAGTCGATGTCATCTGCACAAACTTTCACGCAAATGAGAACAATTCGTTAAAATCATTTGTTTAATTAAAAAAATCCACTGTAATCTGTAGTGTAATGATATAATTAATGTCTATCGCCAACTTCTAAAAGTATTAACCGACCTGAACGAACTTTTTCTCAACTCGTACACGGACTCATCAGATAGAACTAATCCGTGGCAAGAAGATCAGTTAATAAGAACATTGATT
Organism: Gryllus bimaculatus; assembly: GCA_017312745.1. Classification (NCBI taxonomy): domain Eukaryota; kingdom Metazoa; phylum Arthropoda; class Insecta; order Orthoptera; family Gryllidae; genus Gryllus; species Gryllus bimaculatus. Next base: position 2,611,275 of record BOPP01000167.1, read on the forward strand.
AACCTTCGTTTGTATTCTGTTTATTGCTTGCTTTTGTACTTGTTTCCGCCCTACATCTTGTCACTTAACCCCTCTATATAGACGTGACCTTGTTTGTGGAGTCGTCAGGCATGCGACATATGACGACTCCAGAAGTCGACTTTCGGAGAGCCTTCCAGCAAGGCAATGAGGCTGGGGCAGTTTTTGTTCTACTGCGATGACGTCACTTTGTTGTCAGCTGGAAACTGGTTCTTATTACAGGATGCAGATTTGTTTGGTTGTATAAACAAGCTGCAAAATGTTTTTTGTTGTTGCTTTTTCGTTGAGTGTGCGAAGTGAAAGCAAATATTGGCGAGACTTATCATGCGTTTGGTGGCGATTTGTTGGACGTTGGGAAAATAAACATGTTTCATTTCACCAATTTGAAAAAGTTTTCGTAATAACTTTATTTTCTTGGGTAGTATGTGTCGAGTTGTCATTGTTGTTAAAACCACAACCATTGTCATGGCTGTTAAAAGAGAATGATCACCTAAGAAAGGAAATAATTTGTATGAAACCTATCAGTTTCAAAGATGGTCAGATACACGTATTTTGTTTTTTCCACTGTCTAGATCGCGAAGTTAGTTTTCTATACCATAGGAAGAATGATCATGTGTTATTTACAGATTGCAGTTGTGGCCCTTTCCTGATTCTTTCGGGCCAAAGGCCGGTTTTTTTCGACCCTGTATGACTGTACTCCTTTCCTAGCTGTGAATAATACACAGTCGTTCCTCAGACCGACGCAATGATATATGGTTGTGAGCACACATTCTCTGTTTATGAATCTGAAGATGGAGGGAATTGTCACCTCTGAAACGTTATATTGGGTGAAAGTTCAAATTAAAATATTTTAAAAAGGTAAATGTAAGGTGTTATTGTACACCTGAAGGCTATGGGGCCCCTTCCAAATTTTTCAGATGAAGGGCCGCCACGACCGCCCTGTCCCCCCTCCCCCCTGTGCGCAAGCCTGTGTAAATAACTGGTGCGTGGGTCGCTCGCCGACATCCAGCGAGGAGGACACGGCTCCAGAATGACGAGACCAGATGGGCGTCCGTCTGAAGCACTGCCAACACGTGGTGCCGCTTCTTCTCACTTCCCACGCCACCGCCACTCCCACTCACGCCCAGTTCTCCCCCGTCCCCGCCACCGAGC
>BOPP01000167.1:2612453-2631821 GCA_017312745.1 Gryllus bimaculatus
ACAGTTCCTTTCGATCAGCCCCACCCGAAGAGGTGATGTCGCTGCGCGGCCTCTGTGCGGGAGATGCTAGGTTCGAGTTCCGATGGTAGCAAGAGGTTTCGACACTAGCTGTTTGGTCCTTGGGCCGAGTTCGGCCGCTGTCTGCAGGAGAATTCCAGCGTCCGGCTGCCCCGATCGGTTGTTTACCGTGGTTTCTCCGATCCAAACCAGACGAATGCCGGAGTAGAACCCTAACAAACGGTCCAATTACTGCGTGCGAGCTTTCCTTCTTTTTCCTTGGCCAAACCTCTCCCGGTACTCACACACTTATATACACTGAACACGTGTCGGGAGACGAGCTTGTGCCGGCTGTGGTGATGTACTGTTGTGAAAATACCTCGAAAGGGAAATCCCCGGCAAGTTGACGTGTAGTTTGGTACTGGATCTCACCATTCCAAGGGTGAAGATCACCCGTTGATCACCGCCCCCGACCCGCAATAAAATGTGCACTACACTTGCGATACTAATGATCTGTTGACGTCCCCGGAAACAACCGATCATCATCAAAATTAAGACTTGGAAAACAGATTGGGTTCAGTCACCCCTGGTTCCCCTTCCTTGAGTTTTATCTTTTCCTTGCTGGTTCATTGGTTCAGAAATTCAACTCGCATGCCAGGAGAACTATCTTGAGTTCTGACAGCTAGTGAGCACATGAAGCGGTGTTGCCTAACTCACTGATTCTTACCTTAACAGAAAGTGTTTTTTTTTTAACCGCCAAGCTAGTTTTATAGGAAAAAGTAAACCTCGATTACGCTCAATCAATGTTAATGCAGGCTGCATCGCTGTGCGCAGCTAGCCACGCCCGAACTCCAGTTGTGCTTTCGGTGGCGGACGTGGGGATGTTGATATCTCGTGGCATCGGCAACGCAGCGCAGCGGTGGTTGTCGTAACTCATACTCGATTGGCTCGGCGCCTGTCGTTGCCATGGAAACTTAGTCGCCGCCCAACTGTCAATCCTAAAATTAGACTGCGGAAGCGCATTCTCCGAATTAGAACTCCCGAGGGATTGGACGCAAACTCGGGATATTGAAAGAGGAGGTAGAAAGAAGTTGAAGGAATGTATAAGCTAGATACTATTAAGATTGTTCGTGCATTTTACTTCAATGGACAGATAATGCACCTATCATGCTACGCCACACTCTGACTACATACAGGTGATGAATTGACGGGTGGGAGTGGGGGGGGGGTGCTGGTGAATTTATCCCGACTAGAGTGTTAATTGGTAACTGTAGGAAAACTACTAATTTATACTTCCCAGGGATACAATTAATTTATGATCTGCATCGTTTGTGACCTTCATACTTTATTTCGTCCAAAATCAAAGCAACCATAAATACGAAGTTAGAAAAGAAAATGTACTGGAGAGCATTCTTAGAATTCACCCCCATTGTTGCGCAAGCCAAGATCGTCTTGGTTTTCTCTGATTAGTTCTTCGATTTGTCTTCTCCTGGAGCGTTGGATGTTACAGACTGAAGACATTTACCAATTCGCATCCTGATGCATAGGCCAGTTTCTTTCCGCGCAGGATAATGCTATTGGAAAGTGCAAATGCTGAAGAGAAGTTAGGCTTAGAATTAATTCGGAAAACAAGTTGACATCATTTTTATTCCAAAAATGAATGACAGCTGTTTAGTCACGCCTGTTTATGAAACGTTTTGATTGATGGATCAAGTTAAGACATTATTAGTGATCATTAATCACAAGGCAAGTCTACGCTCCGTAAGTCAAGACTAACTTTTAAAATAACGTAACATAATTGTTAACAAAAAATGTTGATGGGAGTATTTTTTTTAAGAACTGTTCAAGAACTACAAATAGCACGACATTTCGTCATTTTAGTCGTTTCTAATGACGCACTGTATTTTCATCGGACGGAAAGGTCACAAGAGGAAATGTCGAAGCAGAAAACATGTAAGCGATTACAACGAAGGAATGAGCATCCATTTGACATCATTAGGGTTGTGTATGCTCCGCGGCGTGGCGGAGAACAATCGACTGCTCTTTTGAACCTCCGCGCTTGCGCCAGCACGAAATCGAATGAAGCGATAGTGAAAGCTCCTAGCCCGCCGGATTTAGAGTGCGACTTATATCGAATGCTAATCGATCACTGGAATATCGAATACTGGTACATGGTAAATGAGCCTTTAAATTATCGTTGAAAACACTTTCTCTCGAGCATGTTGTTATTTTTTTTTATTAAAAAAATTTTTGTTAAACTGCTCGCATTTATTTTGAATACGAACAACTAAATACACGAACGAAAAGAAATACAAACAGACTAATCTTTTTAACGAATATTTGTTCAATTGAGCTACAGTTCATCGGGAAATTCGAAGGTCACGGATTCAAAATAACCGTACATGTTATCAGAACATGTGCTTGTTCACCGAACGGTTTTGTGTTTATAAAAACCCGGGACATGTTAGCACCCCGAAATGAATTGTCGGAACAAAGGTTAAAAATCCGGTACTCCCTCGGGAAAACTGGGACATACGAAATCCGTATCTTATCTAACAATATACTCTGTAGTACACCATCTAATACAATAATACGAATAAAATTAGAATGTAGTTGACATTTGGGTGTGGAAAGGGGGCGACGTTGCCGCATACTCCACGCTCTACCTCGCTCTCTAAAACACTAACGAGGCAAAGAGAACAAAGGAATGTTGAGAAACTCTTAACGGGTTTGTTCGGTTAATAACAGTCGTTTCATTGGTTCGAAACACTTGTTTGCTCGTAATATTTATTTGCTCGTAGCATTTATTCGCTAATTTTAGGCGACGACAATGTGCGAAAGCCGAAGCTTGTGATTGGCTGTTCCCTATGTTGCGGCCCTATGTTGGTCATCACGTGACCACGGAAAAGTCAACTACATTCTAATTTTATTCGGACGCTAAGTCTTTGACGCCTCTCTATTCTTCGCTGCCACGAGCCCTGAGCGCTACGGGTGGCCGAAGCCGTGAGGGAGGAGCGGACAGCGGCGGCGGCGGCGGCGGCGGCGTGTAGCGGGCAGTGACGTCACCGCCGAGCCATGTCAAGGCCGTGAGAGACGGGTGTGCCGCCACCGCCGCCACTGCTGCTCGGCGGGGCCCAAAGAAGAGCACGAAAATAACCGCCCACACCTCACCCGCTCCCTCGGCCTTCGGGGCTCCAGAGCGGTCGGCAGTGGTGCTTTGTACGCTTAACCCACGATGACTGCAAGGGCCGCTTCCCACGTGCAGCGGGCGTGGGCCGCTGCGGCAAGCGGCGGAGGACTCTCGCTAAGCGAAGCTGTGGAGGGCGTGCGCGCCACCGCTAGCAGAACGCAGCTTTATGCGCGCCTTCCCACGGCGCGAGCGCGGCGCGCTTCCTTCAAGCAGCAGAGCCCTTCCGACGCTGCCACCGCCGGAGCCACGGCCGCACCGCCGCCCGCCGTGAAAGGGGGGGGGGGGTTCTGCAGGGGTATGTTTCGCCGACCCTCCGGCGACGTCGAACAAAGGGACCGCAGCACGTAAAACGCAGCGACCGGCGGCGCAGTGGGAAGGTTCCCATTTAAAGCTGTGTTCTGCTAGCGGTGGCGCGTGGCCCCTCCTCCGCTTCGCGTAGCTGGAGTTCGGCGTCGGCTGCCGCAGCAGCCGCCACCCGCTGCACGTGGAAAGACCTCCTCTTAAACCAACGCTCTGCTACGCGCCGCGCTGCTCGGAAGCGCACCGCCGTCGCTACGTCTCCGGAAGGGGCCCTTAGAGTAACGGCTGGGTGGCAGGATTTTCCGCTCTAGCTAGTCAGTTAGGTCGTGTTCAGTCGCTGTCTGCAGGAGAATTCTAGCGGCCGGTTGCTCTGATCGGTAGTTTTCCGTGGTTTCTCCGATCAACACAGCGACCGAGGGACATTGGAACAAAAAAAACACGCGAACCGCCCACAGCAACCGGCAAAATCATCATCAACCAGTGTTATTTGCAGTACTTCTGACCGTGTGGTCCTATGGTATGAGTCCCGACAGGGACAGGATTTCCGGCACCGCAGTTGATGCCCTGAGTCATTTCAGCCGGTTCCCTAGTCAAAGGATTTGGTACTGTCTCGCCTTACGAATAATACTACGTAAGAAGAGAAAGCTATGCAATCGTACGCCAGGAAACTGCATTTTTTTGCATCAGAAGTGGAGTAGTTTGTTTTCGACGTCTTTCCTCATCGCGTAAGTTTAACGCACGAGCCGCCTCAGTTTGACGCAGCTTCAGTCAGCGCGGTAACTGCAATCCTTCTGACAGAGAGGTCCCAGGGTTCGCGTCCCGACGGTGGCAGCCGTGATATCACTGGATGCCCTGAGCCATTTCAGCCGGTTCCCTAGTCAAAGCATTTTTACTGTCTCGCCTTACGAATAATACTACGTAAGAAGAGAAAGCTATGCAATCGTACGCCAGGAAACTGCATTTTTTTGCAATAGAAGTGGAGTAGTTTACGCTTTTGATTCCTTTCCTCGTCGCGTTTTTTGCATTAGAAGAGGAGGAGTTTATGTTTTCGAGGTCTTTCCTCGTCGCGTAGTTTCACGCACGAGCTGCCTTGGTTTTTGGCGCAGCTTCAGCGGCCGGTGGCGGGCGGGGCGCGAACCCAACTGCCGCCGTCGTCGTCGTTGTCGTCGCAGTCGCCGCCGCTGACAGCAGGGAGTGGGCGGGGCCGGTTGCCAAGTCCGGAGGAAAGTTCTTTTCTACCCATCTCAATGCGTCTTTCTCTCTGACAAGCGCGCACCTCCGTGCGAACGGCCCCGGCGCCAGGTCGCTGCCAGGTTGCGCCGTCGCGGATGCCGGGTCGCGGAACTGGAGGTGCCTACCAAGGCAACTGGTTGTTGTTGTTGTTGTTGTTGTTGTTGTTGTTGTTGTTGTTGTTGGTGGTGGTGGTGGTGGTGGTGTGGTGGTGATATTTCGTAGCTTTTGTCTGTTTCGCCACGTCAATTATACTTTATAATTTTTACTCTTATAATAAAGGAAGATGAATGAAACCTAGCTGTCGCTTTATTATTTATGAGCCTAATAACACGGTTAACTACAGATCGATTCTTCGATCATTTCAGTGTAATTTTCATGTTAATTTAATATGTTTTATATTATTTTCCTACAACGTGATAGCTGAGCTACGTACAATTTTGCATAATGACGTTTCGACCAATTAACTACATTGCACAACTGATTTCTTTACGGAATTGTTATACTACTCTTAACTTCCGGGACGTGTTCCCAGGTTGATCTTGTTAGTAAAAGCGATCGATATTTTTGATTGACCAATAATATGGTGAGGAAGCGGTCATGAAGTTATTTATTTTGAATCGGGCGTATGACGAAAAAAACTTTATAATGGGATGAATGCACGAACTCCTGGCCTCCATAGTGTGTAATCAAAGACCATAGAAGCTGATTTTCACGTTCATCATTTTCTGAAAATTCACACTAGCCGTTCAAACACTTATATGGAAACAAATGCAGCCTGAATGATAATGATGTAATATAAATGTTTTCCACACATTGCTTTTTAAATTCGTGACCACACGTTCGTTTTAAGTTTGTGATAGCGGACAAAGTGTTTCAAACGCGAGTTTTTCTCTGTAAAAGTTTGATAAAAATCAAAAGGCTACCACCACTGGGTACCCCTTAAAGCGAGTGACAACCATGTTCCTCTGGTTATCAATCGGGGACGATTAGCCATCGTGATTAATTGAATGACTCGTTTATTAGCGTCCCGTAACAGTTTGACAACGGTGACGTATGTGTGTTCCATCCGGCAGTATGGATTGCTAGGTCTGATGGCCACTCCAGACGCTACCGTTTGAACAGCTGTCGGAGCAAACTGAAGTGCCAGGCTAATTATGCGTTATTGATTGCCTTTGAGCCATAGGACACGGGATATTTCAAGAGAATTGGTAAATACCTGTGGGGTAATTAATTCCTCAAAACTAGTAAAAACTACGTAGCATATGCGGGAGAAGCATAATATTAATATGGAATATTTCTATAAGAATATTTTATGCTGATACAAGCGTGAAGCACCCGGCTTTGTCATGATGTTAAACACAATTACATAATATACTCGGAAAGAAATGAATTTTAACTACTCGTGCGTTATAAAATGACAGTCGTTTGATTTAAAAACACAACCCCTGCATGCCCTTCCTCAACCAATCCGCTTCAACCTGCCCTACTCTTCCCGGCCCTGTTTCCTTCTAGCATAGTGCTCTTTTCGTATCAGTGGATTGAGTTGTAGTAACAATTAAATTCTATTCAATGATGCCGCATTATTTTACGTGGCGAGGCTCAGACCGTCACACAAGTTGTTCCGCCTGGCCATGGAAATTTCGCTACACTGCTTTCCTATCTAGAAATTATAGCTGGAGCGACGAAAAATACTATTAGAATTTAAACCTTAAGCTTGATCTTTCACATCCAGTAAATCTACATCATGGGACGCCTTTACTTCCCTTCCGAAAGAAGGCGTACGAAGAATCTTTTCTCCTTTAGAAATCCACGCGTTCGGTCGGGTTTGAACACGCGAACTTAGGTACAGTGTCCGATAAGCTGACCGTTACACTACTAAAGCCGCAGCAACAGGTATCCGAAGTTTATTTACGAAAATCTTCTATTGCACTGGAAACAGAAGAATATAAAGGTGGTGTAGAGCAGAATTAATGTTATGTGGATCTCCGCAACTCCCTGGTTTATCAGCGCCGTTCTGTTTCACTTGCGTTCTCGCCCCCCTTTTCGCACGGCCCGCCCTTCCTTCCTTGTCCCTTTGCATATAACACTTCACCCGGCCTCGCCTACACCATGCCTTCCCCCCCACCGCCCAACACTCACCATTGCTCCGCAATACCTACATGCATTGCGGGTTGCATTAAACACTTTGGGGAGGGGTAATATAACTATTCCGAGGTATGGCAGTGTGGCCACTCTTTTCCTTGAACAAATTTCCCCGTCACTTCTCAATTTTCCAGTGCTTTTCTTAATATATATTTTTTATGAATTATTTTCAATTTTACACTACATAAAGAAAATGTTAAAGCTACTCCCTACACATTGGTAAACTGTTTCCGCCGTGAAGTAAAAAATTAACAATATTTGTTCACGAACTGAAATTTGAGGCAAAAAATAATGCGGTATTAAGGTTTTAAAGGAATAATATCTAAGTTTATAACATTTAATTTTTTCCCTGTCTTCTAATGATTCTTCTACAAATTCCCTGATTTTTCCCAGACTTCTCCGAAGCAATGAAATTACATTTTTTTCGGTTTTCCGCAAGCTCTTTTCCCCCCACGTCCAAAGTGAAGACAAACCACGTCAAGAGCTTTCTCTATAACAAGTGAATGCCTCTATAAACTGTTTGTGTACGTGTTTGGAACAATGGCTCATTTTATTTATATCCAATATAATACAGGGTATTGCGGAAGATAATATTAAACAATTAATTATGTCTGGTTCACAGCATACAGTTAGAAAATATATCGACAAAGTAAAAACGCGATCGAATAAGTTAAAAATATATTACACGCACCTCTAAGACAATTAAGTTCTTATTAATTATACAGTAGAGCTACTGCGCTTACGAATAATCTATCAACTTCAACATAATGGTCGGTTTGAGCCACTTATAAGATGAATATATCTCAAAATAAACTGACTGAATCAACATGTTTTACAGACATCAGTCTAAATATGTGCAAGTTTTCGTTAGGATGTAAATATCGCTTGAAAATACACATGGACGAAAATAATGTTGGCCGCGAATGGTGAAGTTCCAAAACCCCACATCTGTTTGTACGATAAATCGCCTAAACGAAACACTGATATCGTTTATCTAATGAGATAAATGCGATCACTGCTCTATAAATATACATCCCGGGGAAGAAGAAATGCCGTCAGTTAAGCAACCACTGAAGAGAAAATAAGCATTTACTAACTCTGCACTTTAACTATTTCCAGAAGACTTTATTCTCTTCGGGTATCCTTGAAAGAAAAGGTTTTCGTAATGTTATAGCTCACTTCTTTGACCGTTGGAATGCCACAGATGAGTACAAATACATTAAATTTCCCATTTCATAAGTTTGCATATTATAAGAATGCATAGTGGCGCACTCTACACCTGTCATCTTGAGCATTTTTTGTGGCCTGTACACAGAGTACGAAGTGAACTTAAATTTAATAATAAACAATCCCACCTCCAAAAGTTTCGCTAGTAATATTATGAACCACATGAAAATGAATTGTGCATTTTAGTATCCATTGAAATAACATAATGAGCTCTAACAAGGAATACTTTCGATTCAGGAAGTTGGCCCTCCATCGCTTGGGTCATCCGGTGTGATAACCTGGATTGTTCGCCGTTTTTATCAGTAGTCTCTGCGGTGAAAAGTTTTGAAACCACTAACGATATAAAACACGGTATTTAATTTCAGCGTAATAAACTGAATCGTATACTTGTATTATACAAGGTTCGTACTACCGAAGTATATTGAATTCAGTATAATTGTATGTTTAAGCCAAATTCTGGACAAGCACTTCAACTTCCATAAGTCTATCGTTGCTGTCAGAAACATACCAAATCATTTCGAGTTCTTATATAAGGATTATGAATATAATTTCTGTGGTACGATCCCGGGTTCAATTCCCGGTCGAGACAAAAATAGATATAGCGTCCTATTACTTTATTCTCAGTTCTCACGAAATAAAAGTAATTCAAGCAGCCCTAATATTCTAACAGCGGTGATGAGAATTCGTCAAACTCACCCCAATCACCCTTACCCCCCTCCCAGAATGGATAATAAATAAAAACAGGCCGAGGTTTAGAAACCCCGCTACCTGGGAAGAGTTTTTTGAATTAATCCTACCCTACAATGCTAAATACGTAGTTACAATTGCCAATAAAATGTTACCTGTAAAAGCTAATCCGAGTTGCCAACAATTGATCATCTACACCCCGTGAAAGACACTCACTAGAAATACAAATGTGCTCATATCGATACGTTGCCTACTAACCGTACGTTAATCTGTGCGCTGCAAATGCGTCTCGTCTAATCAAGGTAATGCATGTCGCAAAGGAAAACATCCCGATATTGTGTCGGAGAGAAGGGAAGTCGTCAGATAACATTATTATAGAGACGAGGTCTCTCGAAATGAAAGAACGCAACTCGTATGAAAAAAAATTGTGTTATCACCGGATGGTTGCTCTTTTGTTAGAACTGAAGGACGTTTCCCGGTAGGAATTTATTCAGATGTTTTTAGCCGCGTCACATGTAATGCTTTTTTTTCTGTGGTGCTGTACAATCCTGTGGAGTCCGGGAAATAATGTTGTAAATCAGAGCACGAATTTGCGTGACATTTGTGATGGTCGTCGCTGGGTAGAAAAAGGTTTTTGTGGGTTTGCAATGTAGAATTTGGAAAGACGTTCTGAACAAACATTTCAGAGACTTATTTACAAACCGCTTTTCTTAATTAAGAAGCGGGTGTTGTCAAAGAGATACCCACGTTGAAAGTACCGTCGATCTTTTTCTGCTGCTATTTAAAAACAGTTAGGTTTCGCTTTTACGAGTAATTTCAGAGTCATCCTACCCTATATCATGCCAGTCTGCTGCTTTTACTTTGCTGCAGCTTATTCGAGATGACTGACGGGAGTCGGACGGTGTCGAGGGGAGTGGGGAATACTTCGAGTCGATTCATATTCACTCCTATCCCACGATATCATCGATTCCTCGCGTACGGTACTTGTCGAATGAATCGCAACATCTCTAGGTAGTAGGTGGTTCGTGGTATTGGCTGGAATACGGGCAAGAGACTGGGGAGCTAATAAGATAAAATGAATAGAAAGAAGATGGATAGGCAGCTAGAGAGAGAGAGAGAGAGAGAGAGAGAGAGAGAGAGAGAGCAGCTAGAGAGAAAGAGAGAGAGAGGGAGAGGGCAGCTAGAGGGGGAAAATTAGAAAGAAATAATGAGAGTAGGTAGGAGATAATGGGTAGGACGGCAAACGCGAAGGCTCGAGAGGGATATCTTAAGTACGAAACGCGAATGGGTGGGACGGGCACCAAGAAAGCAAAATCCAGAGAGGTTGACGAGGAAGAGAGTGGATGAGGCGAGGGCGGGCCAGAGCCGGGTCAGGTAGCGAGGCCACGGTTGGGGCGGCGGCAGTGGACGCGCGCGCGGGGGCGGGGTCGGCGGCGGGGCCGGCGGCGGGGCCGTGGCCTTGGGGCGGGCGACAGACAGACGGCGACCTGTGCATCCTCGCTCTTGCTGTGGGCGAGGGTCTCGTCCTTCTCGAGTGCTGTGTGCGCGCTGCTATTGGCAGAGGAAGAAGTCCCGCTCGCGAACTACGCTTCTCTGCCTAGGGGCGCCCGAATAAAACCAGGGCACTTGATCCAAGGGTTCTCCTTATTTCAAACAAAAAATTCACTCCTCCCTCAATTCATTAACAGAATTAATTTCTTCATGCATCAGAAGTAAGTTGTAGCGTTAAATTTGGATTAGAGATAAATAATATACAGATATAATATATTAGATAAGGAAATAAAAATATTTTTTATTTCTTTTGAATGCAAAAAAAAAAATTAGGACTCCAATTAAGTCCGCGCCCGGGACAAGTTCCCCCCCACCTGCCTCCCCCCTTCTGGACTCCCATGCCTCTGCTCGAATATCAGGATTAATAATACTAATACTACTACTACTACTACTACTACTACTACTACTACTACTACTACTACTACTACTACTACTACTACTACTAATAATAATAATAATAATAATAATAATAATAATAATAATAATAATAATAATAATAATAATAATAATAGTGCCCCTCGGGTGGGTAATCGACAGCGGGCTACCTTTCTGTGAGGTGGTCACGGGTTGGATTCCCCTAAGGGTATGGTGGAATATATAGCTATAGCTTTCTAACACAAACTCCTCAGTTTCTGTAGGTGTGTGATCAGGCGTTGATAATAAATAAAAGAAGGGCCTAGGTTTCCGAACAACGCTTGCTCTAAAATGCGTTAATTTCACCATAAAATGACATACGTTCACGCAATAGAAGTAATAAAAGAAAAAATCCTGAGAACCCTCCATATATTATGATTAGTTGGAAGACTTCTGCGGGTATTTCGCATTACAATTCAACCAGTTTAGATGTTTTTTAGTATAACGTTTCGAAAACTGCAAGCTTTCAACCTCTTCAGATACTGTCTGTGGTTACTAGAAAAGTTTATTTGATCTCCATAAAGAGCCCTAAAAATTGGAATATTTTCCATTAACAATTAAAATTTAAATTTAAATGTTTTAGATGACTAAGTAGTGTGTACATCAAACGTCGAACCATCCGGTGTGATAACGCAGTGTTGCCCACCACATTGATTTTTTTCTTTATCGAAAGGTGTTGCCGGTTTTTGTTAGATTCGCATCTCGTTACATTCTAAAAATGTTGAACTAGTTTTATTTTTTCTTTAATTTTTCGTTTTTTATTTGTAGCAAAATTTAGCTTAGGGATAGGTTTCCTTGCACAAAAAAATTGTAATTAATTTGACTACTAATACTCCTATTTTTATCGTTTACTCCACACTACCCGAAAAAAAAAAATGAAACGGAAAATAATTTTACCTCGTTTCTCTAAAGTTTCATTGGAGTTCGCGCATGCACAGCCCTCGAAGTTGGCGCCTGGCCCATGGATTGCCAGCGACTGAAGTAGCAATGAGCCAACGAAGAACACGTTCTCGCCAATTCGAAATTCTCGGTAGCCTGCCTGCGTCCTTGCAGCCTGCACTCGCCCACGCTCTCCCTCCCCCCCCCCGACGCCGCGCACGCTCTGTCTGATTGATTGATTGAATGAATGAATGATTGATTGCTTCCGGGCACGTCAACTCTTATGATCATTAGTGCCTTTAGATTAGTGCATTTTTTTTATCACGGCTGGTGACGTGTGTTCCTCCTCGCTCGTTTGTCAGATCCAGGGCTGACCTTCACATCTGCTAGCAAGATTTCCCCAACCGGGTATCTCCCACTAGTAGGGCACCGCCCAACCCGGACTGGAACTAAGCTCCCGACTGTTTTTCTCCACATGTGTGCTTGTGTAGTGCGTGTTAGTGTGTGTGGGGGGGGGAGAGGATGGGACAAAGAAGAGGAAGGAAAAATATCACGCGGACCGTGGCCCGTTTGTTAAGGAACTGCTCTGGCATCCGCCTTGCGTTGATCGGAGAAACCACGGAAAACTACCGATCAGAGCTGCCGACCGGTCGAATTCTCCTCCAGACGGCGACTGGACCCGATCTAGCTATCTCGCTAGTGGTGATTATCCGTTCACCAGTGGTGTGACGTTCGGTTCGGCAATGTGAGCGGTCCCGGGCAAAAGATGGCCCGTTTTTAGGGGATATTTAAGGTACTAACACTTTTTTTTTGTTATTTAAGGTCTCATCAACGTCTAGGTCATTAGCGACCACTAGTGTAACTGTTAAGATGACACGATATGAGGATGATGATGATGATGATGATGATAGGGGGGAAAGGACGAACACAATACAACCGTGCCCGAGGCGGTACTCGAACCCGCGACCCTTCGATCCAAGATCGCGACGGCAATACTGCCTTGGCAATCTCAGCCACCGTCGGCACTAACACTGCGTTTGCTGCACACTTTTTTTTTATAAAGGGGGCCCGGATAAATGTGTTGCGGGCGATCCCGCACTCATTTCGTCACGCAGTCGATTCTCGAACCCTAGGACAGCGGCGACGCCGGGCCGTCGGCGCACGCGCGATGGCTCCGCACGCGACCGGACTCGCAACGCGTCGTGCGCGTGAGCATTGCCAACCCTGGCGGTCCTTGCGGGGTTGCCATTACAGGCTCATTGGCGTTGCGTGACGGCGGACGAGGCACTCGCCGACCCGTCTGCACGTTGGAGACGGACGCGACAAAACTATCGGAGCGTGCCCCCCTCCCCCCCCCTGCGGCTATTTTGGGAGGATGCGTCATAGTCAACGACACGTTCATGTTTCTGAACATCGGTGCTCGAAATTGAAATGTCGATGTTTTCTAATGTTTCTAATCGATGTTTCGATGTTTCATATTAAACATCATCGATGTTACGAATCGTGTTACGAATATCGTGTTACGAATCATTTGCGTTCACGCGGGGAGCGGGGAGTGGATAATTTTGAGAGTAGCCTTGTTTTTTTATTTATTTTTTAAATTATAATTGAGGTGTAACAGGCAAAACGGAGTCAAAATATTGTCAGGACAATTATGAAAACTTGATCATCTGATTCGATCGTTCAAGAATAAGGTAGGTTTCTTTATTGACGAAAACTGTTTTATTTATTCTTCGCTCTTTGTCAGTTTGGTTTGAAGAATATTAAGCTTATGTATATCGGGACTATTCGACCGCGTAAAAACATCGAACACAAAACTATGTTAAAAAGGGACGTAACAAATCGATGCCAAGTGCATCGATTTTATAAAAATGTCAATTTTTTGAAAATATTGACATCGATGTTGCACAACTACTATTTTCATGCTAACAACTGTAATTTGTGCTGTGCAAGTTCGTAATGAAAATAACTTTGTTGAAATTAGTTTGAAACATTAATTATAAATATTTACGAGATTTCATTTTTAAATAGTACTTTATGGGATAAAGGTATCACGAAAGAGACCCAAATTAAAATGTTTAAAAAGATTATTCAAAGAACCATGGTTTATGGATAGAAAGTTTGGATGTTAAATTCACAGTTGAAAGGAAAATTATTGGCAGTGAAAATGGATTATATTGGAAATGATCGGTAAGCATTTCAAAAGGGTACAAAATAAATTATAAAAAGAATCATGTATCACAATCTATTATAGATTATATACATAAAAAAACTTAGTGTGGAATAAAAATAGGATGGAAGAATGGAGATTACCTCAATTAATATTTTATTAGGAACCGTTTAGAGACCATAAGCCACGAAAACTCACCTATAACATGCAAACAAGGCATTATCAATATTTTAAAAGGTTAGTTTAAATATGTTAGTTATAGTAGAAAAGAATGTACAAAATTAATGTATTAAATTGGTAAAAATTGTATTAATGTTATAGTGTAATTGTTGGGTTATCAGAAAGATATTTAAACATTTCAAAAACTAGAAATAATATATATTTACACGAAATGCCTATACCAACTCTTGTAAATTATATTGTTATCGGCATAATATAAAAACTATTGAAAAATTAGGGATACAGTTATTCGGTAGTCGTCGGTATAAGTATTTTCTGTGGTTTCCGTTGATCTATTGAAGTCGAATTCCGTAGCAGAATACTGAACATCGGGCCAGGCAGGTAGTGGTATTTTTTTTCTTTTAGGAAAAAGTACAACTTCCGTCCGAATTGTCCGGAAAATGTATTCTTCCTCCACCTAACAAATTCAAGTTGGGAGTGGCGACTCACACGTCCTTCCCACAGGAAATTTAGAAAAGCCCTAATAATTATTATTTCAACGTTTTGAAATTTAATAATATATAAAATTCAATGTAATTATTGTTCTACGGTATATATAGCTTTTCACTTAAGTTTATGAAACATGTATTTTCATATTGACCATTGTGGTAAAGCAGTTACCCGCTGCCATACTTATTGGTAATAATAATAGTAATAATAATAATAATAATAATAATAATAATAATAATAATAACATCAACATTAATAATAATTAAGGTGTAAGAACGCCTCCATTTAGTGACCTTGGGGATCCGAGCAAGGCACACCAACAATGTGACGTCATCTACCGGAGTAAGAAAACCTGCTGAGACGTGTTTCATTACACGGAAAGACCACCTTCAATCGATCTGCAAAAAAGGTGCCTCCGTACTGTGAATATGGATCACTCTATGTGTAAAATGTTTGAGTATGGTTCGTTATAGCCGTGTGCAGATACCGTAGGCAACCCGCATCACAGTACCCATTGTTTTTGAAGAAGCCGGAACTGGACCTTGCTGACCCATTCTGCAGCAAGTTTCCCTTCAACCGAGTAATCTCCCAGTACAAATTGTAGGTCAGGCATGAATCTACAATGCCCAACCCGGACGGGAACTCAAGCTGCACCTCGACCTGATTGTTTTCTCAGAGTGTGCTGCACCAACTATTTCATGTGTGCTTGGATTCTAGTAGTGTTGTTATGTCGTTAGGTGTAGGGGGGGGGGAGCGAGGGATTGGGCACAAATAAGTTAAGATAAAAGGGAAAATATCCACGCGGACCGTGGCCCGTTTGTTCAAGGGAACTGCTCTGGCATCCGCCTTGCGTTGAGGTCGGAGAAACCACGGAAAACTGACCGGGGATGGAAGATGCGGTCGGCACGACACAGGCCGCAGCTCATGTCCTAAGTGCAATCTCACCAGTACGTGGCTGAGACGGCCTCGTTCGACTGGCACTCTCATCAATCGCGCGAGTAGCTATCTTTTTTCGCTTAGTGTGCTTTCAAAAACTGGAGTTGATCGGCGTTTCGTTATACTATAGTCAGAGCTTTGGGTGCGTGATCGTACAGTTTCTCTACCTCGGGGGGGGGTTTGTCATTGTTTTCTGCGTGGATAAATAGATGGGCGGTCCCGTGGCCAAGAAGCCACTGTGCCTGTTGCGCTTCTTAGGCGGATATTTAAGATGTACTCTATACAGACCTTTTTTTTTTTGTTCTTATTTAAGGTCTCATCAACGTCATAGTCCATTAGCCGAACCACATAGTAGTAACTGTTTACGCATGGACACGAATTATGAAAGGGAAATGATGAATCCCGATCGATGAGTATGCGATACTGCGGGAAGGACATGCCAAGACAACATGTGTAGCAACCGTTTTTATTCAGTCCTCACGAGCTGTCTGCGCTGTACGTGCTATATGTGCTGTGTAACTCCTGGCGTACACGTTCAACTGTTTGGTTACCTCGATCCAAGAATGCGAACGGCTGGCACAAAATACTGCCTGGCAATCTCTAGCTCACCGTCGGCACTCAACACTGAGCTTTCGCTGCACACTTTTTTTTTTATAAAGGGGGCGGCCCGATTAAATGTGTTGCGCCACCGGGGCGATCCCGCCGCAACTCATCCTTCGCTCACGCAGCATCGATTCTCGAACCCTAGGACAGCGGCGACGCACGGGCCGTCGGCGGCGACGGCAGCGACTGGCTCCGCACGCGAACCTCGCGGTTCGGCGGGACTCGGCAGACCCTCCGTGCGCGTGAGCATTGCACCGGCGGGTCCTTGCGGGGGGTTGCCATGTACATACCGAGGGCTCATTGTAGCGTTGCGTGACGCGGCGCGACGCACGGCACTCCGCCGACCCCGTCCCCTGCAAGTGGACGAACGAACGCGCGAAGCCACAAAACTATCGAGCGTGCCCCTTATTATTCCCGCCCCCCTGCGGCTGATTTTCTGGGAGATGCGTCCATAGCTCATACCGACACCGGTTCATGTTTCGTGAACATCGGTGCTCGAATCGTGAAATTTGTGTTTTTCTTAATGTCACGATTGTTCTCGCATGTTTCAATACTTAAATCATCATCGAATGCTTTACGAATCGTGTTCGAATATGTGGTTACAGGCGCGCAATTCCATTTTTGCAGTTTCATCCAGCGGTTGAGAATGTCCGGATGGTAGCTTTGGACTTACTAATTTATTGGTAATATGAGTATGCATTACTCTCTTAATTACTTGTCATTGTGGTTTGTTATTTATGTTAAAATTTTTGAAATTTACCGTACTATTGAGGTATACTAGTATGGTCGACAAAGCACGGCTTTTAAACGCGACAGTCAGCAAACTATTGTCAGGCTTCAAGATAGGTTCTCACACATTCTATGTGGGCTGAAAACGCCATTGTAATCAAGATAAGGGCAAAGAAAAAAATAGACGTGCGAAAATCGACAACCGATGTGTTTACTTTCAACGAAGCCTGTGTAATATGAGTTAGGGCCCGGTTTGCTTATATTGTGTCCGCAAAGGTAACGTGTTATACTTGTATTTAACTCTCCTATCGTCGCGCGGGCATCTTCTGTCAGTTTGGTTTGACAGAAATATAAGTACCTTAATTGTTATGAATCGGAGAACTATTCGAACCACGCCGTAAAAACAGTCTTTGCGAAAGATCGAACATCATATACACGTAGCCGGTGCAACACAAAACTACACTTTAAAAAACAGGGAGATATACACAAAAATCGATGCAAGTGTCGTCATCGATTCTTGATATTAAAACTGGGATGGTCAAGTCGTCTTATGAAGGAATTATGTGGACCATCCGTGAGTCTGTGTGCAACCAATCTCTACTAATTTTCATGCTAACTCAACTGTAAATTTGTGCCGTGTCAACCCGGTGTTTCGTATAGACCAATGAGAAAATAACTTTGTTGAACTCAACATTATTTAATCAAGGTTCCATAGACTGACAAAAAGAGAGTGACGGTTTTTTTGACTGAAAGATTTCATTTTTAAATAAGGTAAAACTTATCGATCCCTAATGGAATACGGTGAGAAAAGGTATACGAAAGAGACCAAATTATAAAGTGTTTAAAAAAGATTACGATTTCACACTAGAATCCATGGTTTATGATTTTTCCCGTCACGTCGTTCATCTGGCAGACGTAAGAGTATGTTCCCCTAGACATGGTGGTCGTATCACTCCTCGGCTCTCCAAGTAAAAGATGGATTAGAAAGTTTTGGCACCATAGTGTTGACGGAAAATATAAACACTAAGTTGAAAAGGCTAAAATTATTGGCGGACGTTTGAAGAGAGGGAGTGTAGTACGGTCGGGATGGAATATGCATCGGTAAGCAATTTCAGAAAGGGTCATAAATAAATTCATAAAAAGAATCATGCTATCACAATCCTACTTATAGAATTATCATTACATAAAAACTTAGTCGTGGAATAAAAATAGGATGGGAAGAATGGAGCATTAAAACCTCAATTAATATTTATTAGGAACCGTTTTTCAGAGACCATAAGCCGAAAACTCACCTATTTTAACATGCAAACAGGCATTATCCCAATATTTAAAAGTTAGTTTAAAATAGTGTTATTATAGTAGAAAGAATGTACAAAATTAATGTACTAAACTTGGTAAATAATTCGTATTAATCGTTATAGTGGGTAATTGTTGGCTTTATCAGATAAAAGATATTTAAACATTTCAAAAACTAGAAAATAATAATATATTTCACGAAATGCCTATACCAACTCTTGTAATTATATTGCTTTATCGGCATAATATAAAAAAACTATTGAAAAATTAGGGATACATTTATTCGGTAGCGTCGGTATAAGTATTTTCTGGGTTCCGTTGATTATTGAAAGTCGAATTCCGTAGGCAGAATACTGCACATGGCCAGCAGGTAGTGGTATTTTTTTTCTTTAGGAAAAAGTACAACTTCCGTCGAATTGTCGGAAAATGTATTCTTCCTCCACCTAACAAATTCAAGTTGGGAGTGGCGACTCTACACGTTCCTTCCCACAGGAAATTTAGAAAGCCCTCATAATTATTTATTTTCAACGTTTTGAAATTTTAATAATATATAAAATTCAATGTAATTATTGTTCTACGGTATATATAGCTTTTCACTTAAGTTTATGAAACATGTATTTTCAATAAGACATTGTGGTAAAGCAGGTTTACCCGCTGCCAATACTTTGGTTAATAATAATAGTAATAATAATAATAATAATAATAATAATAATAATAATAATAACATCAACATTAATAATAATTAAGGTGCTAAGAACGCCTCCATTTATGTGACCTTTGGGCGACTCCCGAGCAAGGCACAACCAACAATGTGACGTATCTACCGGTAAAAAAACCTGCTGAGACGTGTTTTCATTAACACGGAAGACCACCTTCAATTCGATCTGCAAAAAAGGTGCCCGATATCTGTGAATATGGATCACCTCTTATGTGTAAAAATGCTCTTGAGTATGGTTCGTTATAGCCGTGTGCAAGATACCCAGTAGGCAAACCCGCTGCACAGTACCCCATTGTTTTGAAGAATTAATATATAATATATTTATAATATATATATATAATATATATAATATATATATATAGTATATATAATGTTCTATTTAACTAAGCAGGTACTCCGAGCGTACGACATTTTCCGTACAATAAGAAGTAGTTCTGACTTACGTGATAACGGTCAAGTATTTTAAATGAGTAGATTCAAAAACTAGATCCTCAGCCAAGCCACGGTACCTTGGTTTGGCATTTGCTTCAAGTCCCTGCCAAACCAGTTTTTTTTAGCTCTTCTCTATTGCAGGGTCATGCTATCGGCGTCATAAAATAGTAATAAAATAATAATAATAATAATAAT
>BOPP01000167.1:2635027-2646164 GCA_017312745.1 Gryllus bimaculatus
CCCTCCGGCACCTCCGCCGCCGCCACCGCCGCCGCTGAGACCCTGCCCTCCGCCGCACACACTGGTTTGAGAGAAGCAATACGCGGACAATGGTATGTATAGGGGATTTCGATGACCTAAAACATTGCTAAAAAAATGATCAATAAAATGCTCTTAATGTTGTTTTTTAGAATGCCCCACAAACAAGAAAAAATTTGATCAAAACCGCTTCACATGAACAACTCCAGTTATTGTAATATGTTACTGATGTAATCGAGGCTTCTTCCTTTTGTTCAAGTGTACTCAGCTTTCAATTTTTGGTTCGGACTGCTCTTCAAAAGAGAGTATCTGCCTTTATTTATAGCGGAATCGGCCGAACTGACAATGGCGCCGATAGGCATCACAGAAATATTAGATTACATAGCACTCACAACTGCTGACATTTCAATATATAAGCGAATAAATGGAGTAGGCTACTGAGATCTACTGTGGTAAACATTTGTTGCACGTAAATATTGTTTGTAGCAAGTACTATTAAAATGATACTAAAATCGGTTCAATCCGCAAAAATGCATTAAAAATGACGCAAAAGGTAAAAAATTACTTAGTTTTCGTACTCGACGAAAAATGGGAGAAAAACGTCTTATAAAAATGCCTCTGACTGTAAATTTATAAAAATAAAATAAGACGTAGATAAATATCGAGAAACAAGAGTACAAATACGTACCAAATTCGGTTCTTCATAACATACAATGAAATTCTGTACTAAACAGCATTGTTCTAAGGTGAAAAGAAAAAAAAATGACGTTTCATTAAAATCTACCCCCTAGTTATTTACAATACCCTGCCCGAACGACCGAGTGAGTAAAATAAAATCACTTTTATCACAAAACCGTCTTTAGGTAGCCATACTCACTTTAATTTTATTTTAATTCAAGCATACAAATCATTACGTGACATTAAGGTCAGACGAATGTATTTTGTTTTCCTTGGATTCACAATATAATGTGAACATTTGAGCATCGTCTCACTTTTTATCAGTAGGGCTAAACTTGAAACTTTTTGCACACATGCAGGCCATAAACGTAACAACTTTAACTAGTGGTTGTCTAAGAAATTAATTTTTAAACGCTTTAATCCTCATTCCGGGTAGCTAGGAGATAGGCGGTTGGGGGGGGGAGCAATTACATTTCTTCGCCTGCTTTTCCATTAAATTTGTTTATCTACATATGACATACTGGACAAGCAAAAATTGAACGTGCTTTAAGGTCAATACAATTGTAACTTTAATGTTGCAAATAATACATATGTTTTATTTTATATTTAACTATGTATAGAATTCTCTGGTAGCGTGGACAGCCTCGTCCCCAAATATCACTTAACAATTCCCTACATTTTCGGCTCAAAAAAAGTGGAGGACTCAAGGATTGATTTGGGTTCGTAAGTCGCTTCATCACTATCTCTTGCAATGTCATCGTGTCATACATTTGTTTCCCGACATGTCAAAATGGTACCTTCTCAAAGTACCTCTTCTATACTTTCGTTCTATTGAAGGGAGGTATTTTCGTCCCCTTTTTTTCCAATTTGTGACCTCTGTGGGGCTGCAGGCGCATCGCACCAACGAACCATGGCGAGCGCCTGGTGCCATGAAGGTTTGCGGTGGGGGTGGAGGGGGGGGGGGAAGGAAGCACCACTGACGTCATGTGCCTCCGGATGGGCGTGTACGTCAAACCCTCTCGTGAAGGCTGGGGACACAGTGCGGGCGAGAGGTACAGGACGTTTGCCACCGAACGACGTGCCAACAATATCGTCCGACTTATTTAATCCGAAAAAAAAAATGTTGCACCTGTCAATTGTCTGATGGATTAGTGATTCCGAGAGCGTCATCAGCGTTCCGTAACTGTAGTGAATGTTTTTTATTGTGGGAGGTGGTGGAGGTTTTCCCCTGTTGTGTAGCGAGAACCGGCGCCGACCTATCGTCGGCTGGTCGGGGTTTCTCCAACCAGGTATCTCTCCCAGCGAGGCACCGCCCCAGCCAGGGCAAGCTCTAAGCTACCAACCGGTCTCCCGGCATGTGTGCTTGTGAAGAGTCACAGCCATACGTAACTTTCACACCAGTTGCAATACTTGTAAATGATCTAGCTTGTTGTTGTTGTTGTTGTTGTTTCTAGCAAAAGTTTTTTATGGAAACGGCAGATTTACGGAAATATTTGGACGACTACATAGCTAGGTCGAGTCCAGCCGCTGTCTGAAGAGGTTTTCTACCAGTCGGCTAGTGGAAGTGTGTGTGTGGAAGGGGTGAGGTTAGTGTGTGTGTGTGGAAGTAAGAAGAGAGGAGAGGACAAGGAAGAGGAAGGAAAGCTCTCTCGCGAACCGTATCCCGTTTGTTATGGTACCATTCCGGTATTCGCCTGGTATTGATAGGGGAAACCACGGTCAACTACCTACTACTAGCCGACTGGTAGAAAACCTCTTCAGACAGCGGCTGAGCTCGACCTACTTATGTAGTCGTCCAAATATTTCCATAAATCTGCCGTTCATTTTTTTAAAACTTTTGCTAGAAACAACAACAACAAGCTAGATCATTTACATGTATTGCAACTGGTGTGAAAATTACGTATGGCTGTGACTCTTCAGCTGATTTCAGGCGAATGGAATCGACAGAATGAAACGAAACGGATCTTCGAACGACAGCCGATGTTTTTAGACGCCTTCAGAAGAGATCGTTCAAACTCAATATGATTTTTACAAACGAACTTCCCTCTATCCTACTAAAACTAGTCCAAAAATTCGAAGTCGTTTTTCTGTTTCGGTCGTCAAAATCCGCATCTACTAACCACCAAAGCAGTTAGCACGCCTGGAATATCTTCAACTCCGCCCCGCAAATGCATCTGCCCTCTCACTACTTGCTGCGTCGGCACACGCAATATAGAACGAGGAAAGTCGCCATGGAGACGGAACATTTAAACCGTCGGGTCGGGTGATTCACAGCAATTGGAGATAATGAGTTTGCTGCCTAGTTTGACGTGCCCACGGCCACCAGAAAAAAAACAGCTGTTGAGCGAACATCCGGTGCAAGATGCCATGAAGGCGGATGGGTGGCTCGGCTCACGAAAGGTCTACGGGACAGCTGCCTACTCGTCCTTACGTTTGCGTGCTCTGTATTGAACAGTATACCGTAAGTGCACACTGTCCTGACGTGACAGCTTTCTGCTCGTCAATATGTTTGCGTGCTCTGAATTGAACAGCATCCTGGATGTGCACACTGTCGTGAGGTGACAGCGGTCTACTCGTCCTTATGTTTGCGTACCATGTATTGAACCATATTCCGAAAGTGCATAATGTCGTGAAATTAATGTTTTAAAGTTGGTTTAATAACTTCTAACACTAAGTTCGTGCGCGTGTTGAAATTGAATTTTACGGTGGGCTTGTTTATTACTGTATAATTAAAATTTAACTGGAAACTGAGTTAAAAAGAATAATAACGAACAAAAAATGAAGTTCGTTTTTCGACTACTATGTCATACAGCGGACATTCTTTTTTGAACTTCCAGGATAATGGTTGAGGAGCTCTCACACTGTATACATACATCCATGCCCCGGGCGTGATTCGAACCCGCGACTCTTCACGCACGAGGCAGCAACGGCTCTTCAGCCTAAATGACCTCTGTTATTCAGGCAGGCTGCAAACAAAATCGAACTTGAAAGCCTAAGCGCTGATGATCACCTCAGAGAGTCAGCTTTCAGTTAGGGGCACGGGAGTCGCGTCCGCCCGCTATGACAACAACAGCTGAGGCCATCCCGTGACCGTATCAGTTCTAAAAATAATATTTCACTGCGGCGTCGCGAACGCCCGAAAACAAGGTTAAGGTTCGTTCCGGGGGTACCTACTCCCAAGGTAAATACTTTGACCGCCTGTCCTTGAGTAAAATGCGAGGAAAGTCGTAAGAAATACCATTAAATCGCAGTCATCTCGGCGGAGAAAGAATCATCGTCAAAATATTAATGTTTTCAAAATATCGACTTCGATGAACAAAACGAAGAAATTGTAGAACAAACCAATCTTTATGTTGCATCATTATATATAATGAATGATATATATAATGATATTTTGAAAACATTAATGTTTTGACGATGATTCTTACTCCCCCGAGATGACTGCGATTTAATGGTCTCTCTCTCTTTCTCTCTTTCTCTCTTTCTCTCTTTCTCTCTTTCTCTCTTTCTCTCTTTCTCTCTCTTTCTCTCTCTTTCTCTCTCTCTTTCTCTCTCTCTTTCTATCTATCTATCTAGCTATATATATGCGAAGTTAGAACACAATTTTAGAAAAACAGCAAGCGCGCAGCGTAAAGTTTAGGACAGTATAAACTTTCCCGAACAGAGCGTTAAAGAAACAGAGAATATCGTGTGCAAATTAATCAGTGGCTGCAGTAATGCATCACAAAAGATATCTGCAAGGAATTCCAAGATCACAGAAGTCTTTGCCAACAACGACTCGACAGCAAATCCAAACTAGTGGTGTCACAGAATGGCACAGACTTTCCCGTATTAGTTTTCTATTTCATTTGGTCTCGGCTAGCTACTCGGACTTGCCACATATCTTTGCCAGCTGCCATCTATCGCCGCCCAAAGAGCAATTTTTTGACATTTTCTTAATGTTTCGGTTTCCTAATTGTAGAGTGGAAATGTAATTTTCAGATTACTAAAGAGCAGTAAAACCTCGTACTAAATGGAAATTTTCTTTGAAGAATTTAGAGCCGTTTTTAAAAAATCTGGCGATTGAGCGCCACTGTAAATTCGAAACTTCAAACTCTGTTTCATAGAAATTTTTTGAGTTTTCGAAAAACTTAAATTGAAGTCATTTTAAGTATTTACAAATACAATCGTGTTTACAAATTTCTGAAAATGTGCATATCAACGGCGTGAGAGGTTTTTTCAAAATGTGTTTTTTGTGTAATTTTGAAAAAACAAATACACGGAAATAAACTTAACGTCATATTAAAGAATGCTATTATCCCTATCCGTTCGAAAACTTTGAAGAAAACATTTTGAGCCATTTTTCAGAAAGTTTTGAAAATGTCCGGGGTGCTTCATTTAAAGTACCCCCAAATTTTGAAGAATGTATTTTAAAAACCCGAAGTTTTTCGAGCCGTTTCAGGTGTGTAGAGGTTTCTTCAATTTGGTAAACATCCTACTTATGGTTTAGGCGCTAGTAGTGTTCACAGACGCACATAGAGACGTAAAAAAAAATTAAACAAAACCAACAACATTTTTTGGTATCAGGGGAGCCTAATACGTGTATTTACGTTGAAATCTCGAAGTCGATTTTCCGTAGCATTACATGACTTTTCCTATACCACGTGTATTACTCCGTATATGCGTACATGCGTACGGAAAAGTAAAAATCTGCTATTGTCGTAAGATTTACGCAAGCGCGTCCCCCGAAAGGTTAATGCCACTGCTTCCTGTTGTCTTGACAGAGCCAGTGACTCGTCTCCCACGTGGAAACTAACTGGACGCTGTTTACCTACTCGCGTCACCCAATGTCTGACGTCAGAGGTGCTCTTTCCTTCCATGGCAAATGAGGTTCTCTTCCTCCTCCTCAACCCGCCTGCGGTGGCTCCGTGGCAGCTCTACAGTTGCCTCTGCAACGGCAAGGTTCTTGGGTTCGAGCCCCGACGGTGGCGGAATTTCGCCAGTACCTGCTTCGCCATTCGTGCGGTGTTGATCGCAGAAACCACGGGAAACTACCGATCAGAGCGGCCGGCCGCTGGAATTCTCCTCCAGACAGCGGTTGACATAGCTAATTCGACATAGCTAAGCAGCTGGTGTCGAAAATCCTGCCCCTGTCGGGACTCGAACCCTGGGACCTCTCCCGGGTGGAGGCACTGCAGTGCCATCAGTTGATGCCCTGAGCTACCTCAGCCGGCGTAAGAACATACGTTTTGCTCTTTTGATATTAGACACCGTTCTCGCTCTCTCTCGCTCTCGCTCTCTCGCTCTCGCTCTCTCGCTCTCGCTCTCGCTCTCGCTCTCTCGCTCTCGCTCTCTTGTTCGCTCTCTCGCTCTCTTGTTCTCTCTCTCGCTCTCTCTTGCTCTCTCTCGCTCTCTCTTGCTCTCTCACGCTCTCTTGCGCTCTCTCGCGCTCTCTCTCGTGCTCTCTTTCGCTCTCGGGCTCTCTCTCGCTGTTTTTTTTTTTTAAACGAGGGGAACTGTGGAAATATTCAAAAGGCGAAGAGGAGCCCGCACCCATCAGAGTGAGATTTTTACCCACTAAAACCGCAAACCCCTAATGTTCCTGGCGTTATCCTCCCTGGAACCGCATTATTTCCGGATGGTGCCAGCTGATTTACTTCGAGGTGCTATTCAGGTTCAGCTATGACTGGTTTCTTTCGTCTTATTCTTGAGAATGGTGGTGATCTCTATCTATCTATTCATCCATCTATCTATTTATCTACCTATCTATTTATTTATTTATTTTTCTACCTCTCTCTATCTATTTATTTATCTACCTCTCTCTATCTATATATTTATCTACCGCTCTCGCTATATCTATTTATCTACCTCTCTCTATCTATCTAATTATATACCTCTATCTACCTATCTATCTATCTACTTATCTATCTATCTATCTATCTATTTATCTATCTATTTATCTACCTCTCTCTCTTTCTCTCTCTCACTCTCTCTCTCACCTGCGCCGAAACACCGCCGTAATCCATTGAGCCCCCTACGCGTCGTAACTTGCGCAATGAGTTGAGGGCAAGGGGCGGGGCCGCGCGTGCGTTCCGAGAAGGCCTTGGCGCGCCAGACGGGGCCTCGCTCGCCCTCCATTTCGCCCGACCGTCGCGCCCAGCACTTTCCTGATTGTGTGTGCCTCCCGTGTAGCGTTAGGGAGTGGGTGGCGGCAAACTAAAGGGAAGGAACACACTGGTGGCGAGGGTGGGGGAGACAGAGGCAGATTCCTCCTACTCATCTCTCTACGTCGTCTTCGCTTTATCTCGTTATCTCTCTGCTTATTTCATTATTTCTACTGCTTCACTCCATACCTCTCTTTTCGTACTTCTTTCTTTCTACTTTTTACTTCTCTCTCTCTCTCTCTCTCTCTCTGTTCTATCATATACTTGTCTTTCTACCTCTCACTCTCCCTACGATTCTCTCTCTCTCTTTCTTCGTTTCTCTTTCTCTTTCTTCGTCTCTCTCTCTCTCTCTCTCTCTGTTTGTCTGTCTCTCTTTTTAAGTTTGTCACTTTTTCTACGTGTCTCTCCACTGTCTCTCTCTCTCTCTCTCTCTCTCTCTCTCTCTCTCTAATTATCTCTCTCTTCCTTTCCACGTATCTCTTTCTTTTTACGTCTCTCTTTAGTTGTACTTGTTGGTGTTTTCACTTTCTTTTTACATCTCACGGGAGGGACGGGGTGGAGTGGCAGGACTATTGGGACGGACGGGAGGACGGATGGGAAGGGACGTACGGGAGGGGTCGGACGGGTGGGACGGCAGGGTGGTGAGGGACGGACGGGCGGGGGGAGGAATGGACGAACGTGTGGGAGGGACGCGATATCCGGGACGGACCGGACGAGACGAGGCGGAGGGGATTTTCGAAAAGTTCATTACATAGTTTCACGTAGCGGTGCCCGCGCTAGGCCGTCACGGTCGGGTCAGGACAATCTGCGTCTTCCGTCGTTTCCCAGGACTTCCCAGGAAAGATGTCACGTCATCGGGAGGTCGGGGTGACGTTTCCGCCGTTTCAGTTGGAGGTGATGTGAAGCGTGTGGTGCGAACATTAAATTATGTTTATCCTGAATGATCGTGAGTCGTACAACGTGAATTTAGTGTAATGTCTGTGTCAAGGAGTAACATTTTCCTAATTTAAAATACTCTGTTTATAAAAAGCTGAGCAGTGTTAATGGGGCTAGGAATGTTTGAGGCCAATGAATAAATCAAGGTATTGTTTGGAATGATACATTAATTAATGTAAATACGATAATTAAATCGCTTATTTCAATTGAATTGCCTACAATTACATTTTTTAAATTATTTAGTATATTTTTCAGAATATTTAGTTAACTTCAAATTTATCGTGAAGTGCTGAAATACTTTTTCGTCCTCCACTTTGTCGGTATATACTCAGGGTTTGAAGTTTGCCTCAACCCCCCCTCCCCTTTTGGCGTTACGCAATTTATGAACGACCTCTAATAGATTAATATCGCATAAGGAAATGTGTACCAGTGTGTTTTCTCTATTTATTGTCTGCTGTATTCTCTTGTGCAATGCAGTGCGTGCATGTAGCTCAAGTACGATTGACAACTGTCATTAATTTCAATTCCTTCACTTTCTGTTTCAGGTAAGGAGGCAAAGAAAGATCTCCAAGAACAAATTATATTCATGGTGATGTATACATTTATTTATACAGTATTAGTGTCTCCTCGCAAATTATGGTAGAGTTTGAAAAGCTCTGAAAGCATGCTACTTTCAGAGTAGGTGTTTCCTGTGTCAAAACAGCATCTACGACCAAGCAATATCGACCCCACAAAACACGGATTCTGGCAACGTTATGTTAGACCAATTTCTTCCCTAAATTTAGCAACTGGATTTATCTACTTTTTCGATACCAGGCCCCTGTTATAAGAGTTTTCTAACGAAAACTCACCGTTTTATCCCGCAGCATTACACAACTTTCTCTCTACTCTACTAGCGAGAAAATAAAAGGAAACTAGTGATCAAGGACCAACTGGAACTTTTAAGTTTGTTTTTTTTGGCATTTCCGTGTGTGCAGCAACAGTGAATAGACACAAAACCCCTATCTCTCACTGCTTTTATACAAATTAATGCATATTGTGCCCTATTTATATTTCGGAGAGTTATTTCCTCTCTAGATTACTACACTGAAGAGTCGTTTCGACTGGCAACGGTCTAAAGTAACCCTTCTCGCGAACAGGAAAACGAATGCTTAAAAAAATGAAGCCCATAGTGCAAATGTTTCCCATGGAGGGTGGTCTAAGACTATATCAGCTTCCTCGCCCAACGTCACTTCCGCTTCCGACTCGTTTCTGACTTCGTCCCCGCCTCAGCCCTCGCACCCGCCTTCGCCAACGCCACTGCTTCTGCCTCCGCCAACGCCCCGGCCTCCTCCAACGTCATCAACGACTGTGCCATCGCAGCCTCCACTTTTTGCCACCGCCACCACTACCACTTCCACCACTACTATCACTACCACTACCATCATTATGGCTTCCACCACTACTATCACTACCACTGCTACTACCACCGTCATCACCACTACCACCTCCTGTACCACCACTACCACCCTCACCCCCACACAACTACCACCACCATCATCACTTCTACCACCACCACCACTACTATCATCGCCACCACTACCACCACCGTCTACACCACTACCATCTTCACCACTACTACTGCCACCACCACCACTACCACCACCACCATCTCTCGTTACTGTTACCGATCTGTCACCACCACCACCAGCGCAACCATCCACAATACCGCCACCACCGCTAGCGCAGCCTCCATCAACACCTTCCCCCACAACCACCTCCACCACCACACAACTCGTCCCCGACCCCATAGGTCCATCGCTGCCGTCTCACCTCACAGCCTCTGCAACGTCACCACCATCACCGACGTCATCACCACAACTGCCCTGACCTCATCCGCCGCCGCCGCCGTCACCAGCATTGTCCCCTCGCGTCCCCACAGGTTTAGCTCATAGCCAGCATTGTCGCCTCCTCTGCAGCGTTTCTGTCTGAGAAGTCCTAGGGTTCAGACACGATGGTTCCGGATTTTTGATTACAGCTAGCTGTGTGGAAGAAAATTCTAGCGATCTACTGCTCTGCGATCTCGGTAGTTTTTCGCGGTTTCTTCACCTAGTGCCTGGCGAATGCCGGGGCAGGACTCCAATAAATGCGCCATAGACCGCGCGCGATCTTTCCCTCCTATTTTTTGTTCTTTCCTCTTCAATTACACATTCACACTTGCGTGTTGTTCGCTACCATATGTGTCGCGAGAACAGAGTTTGTCCCCGCTGGGACGGTGTCCCGCTGGTGGAGGTTAACAGGAAGAGGAGAAACCCGCAGCCGAATTAGAGGTGCGTCTCATCATCCAGCAAGGGAGGAACACCGCCCTTCCCTGTGATAAACACATGCACTATCCTTTCGGGAATAATGGCAATACCCGTTAATGCAACCGGATGCATGAAATAATAAATCAAAACTGATTTATCGCTAGGCGCCGGATCTTACCAGATAGCGGAGGAAGAACACTTACACCTACGGTCATTGATTGATTAAATGATTGATTGATTGTTTAGTGATTCCGGGCACGTCAGCTACCAGGGTTATTAGTTTCGTTAGTGGAATGCATGTTTTTTGCTCGGGAGATGGCGGTGAACTTTCCCCCGCTCACCCGGCGCCGACCTACCGTCGGTTAGCGGCGTCTTCCCCAAACAAGTATCTCCCACCAGCGGGACACCGCCTCATTCGGGATAAGCTCTTAGCTCCTGACGGGTCTCCCGTAATGTGTGGTAGCGTGGTGCATGGGTAAATGCGTGTAAGGGCTGAGGATAGCACAAGGAAGAGAAGGAAATATCGCGCGCGGTCCGTGACCTGTTTGTTAGAGTGCCACTCCGGCGTTCGCGTGGTAGTGATTTGACAAAACCGATCAGAGCAACCGGCCACTAGAAATTTTCTTCAGTCAGCGACTGAACTCGACCTACTGTCGCTGCCCACCTCGGGACTCAAACGTATGACATCCCGGTCAGAGACACTACAGTGACATCTGTTGATGCCCTGAGCCACCTCTCTGGGTCCTACTGCCATAAAAGCATGCACTACTCTTACGGGTCTAGTGACCATAGCGGTTGACGCGCCTTGAATCACTAATCATTCAATCAAGCCACCTCTCCCGCAGCCGCTCCCGCCATCTTTGACCGTCCCATTCCCCCTCCCCTTTTGCGTCCCCGCACATTGCCCCTCCCACTTCGCGTCCTCGCCCATTCCCTCTTCCCCTTCCTGTGCCCGCCCATTATCCCTCCCCCTTCGCGTCCCCGCACATTCCCCCTCCCACTTTGCGTCCCTAACCATTCCCTCTTCCCCTTCCTGTCCCCGCCCATTATCCCTACCCCTTCGCGTCCCCTCCCATT
>BOPP01000167.1:2676983-2696983 GCA_017312745.1 Gryllus bimaculatus
GCGGGGGGGGGGGCGACGTTGCCGCTCCGCCGCCCCGGACGTGACGTGAGCGAGGGCGAGGGCGAGAGCGGGGGAGGGGTGAAGATGTCAGCCTGAACGGACGGGGCCGGGCCCGGGGCCGGTCGCCTCCGCCGCCGCAGTGCGAGGGCCGCACCGGCGGTTGCGGACGAACAGTCCAGGGGGACCAACGAGCGTTTAGGGAATGATTGTTTACTAGAAATTGAGAGCTTTTTCGCCCGGGGTAGCGTTCTAGCAATGGGTACATCTAGGGCCGTCCATAAATGACGTAACGCAAATTGGCAGTATTATTACCTCTCTCCTGTAGTCTATCTGTATCTAGAATTAGATACAATTGAATACGATAGAATAGAATAAGATGGAATTAATTAGCTGTAAATATATTTTTGGGGTGTGTGTATATATAATGTATGTATGTGTGTGCGTAAGTGAGTGTGTGTACTTATGCGTGGTGCGTGCGTGTTTGGGTGTGTGCACAGAGAGTCGTGAGTTTCACATATGTACGCGTGAAATGGAGGCTTTCTTGCTATGCTGGGGTATACACGGTTCTATATAATACATTATATTTACTATTGTTTCATTGTCCGTTTTCATTGTATTTATTATGAAATATTTAATGTCACTTCATTTTCATTTGTATAGTGTAATTAATTGGCTACCACCTGGCAAAGACGCCAGCTGTGGGCGAAATAAATATATTATTATATTATTATTACGCACCTGTAACGTGCACGTGAACCCCCTTCTAATAATTACGTGACGCTGCGACAAGGGCCCCTCCCTGCCCATTTCCAATAACTAGATATCAATTATAAAGCAGGAACGAGTTGTATTATTTGTATTTGTGTTAAACGTTGAAATTTTTTATAATTAACTTGAGAATTAGTTGGAGATGTGGGCTGCGCGTAACAATAATTTTTGGGAAATTGTTTTTAATGAAAGGAGGACGTACAGTGCTTCTGACAATTTCTGGCGAGCCGTGCACATGCCGTCGTGGATGACGCGTTGGATTGAATTGAATTGTTGCCTTATTTTACGTGGCGAGACTCGGGCCATCAAGCCCGCTCTTCTGCCTGACCACTCAAATTTCGCTACGCTCCTTTCACCAACTAGCAGAGAAAGGAGGTATTTCTTGGGCGAGAAACTGGCGATTTTGAATTTAGCTCAGAGGCGTAATTTAGGCTTGAGGATCTTTTACATGCAAGTAAATCTATTAACATGGGACAGCCGGCTTTACTTCCCCTCCGAAGGACGGCGTACGAAGGAATTTTTCGCCCTCAAAAATCCACGGCTTCGATCGGGTTTGAACCCGCGAACTTCCGTACAACAGTCCGGTATTTGCGCGGTTTTGCGGACAACGCGTTTTGTTTGTTTGTTTGTTTGTTTGTTTGTTTTTTTTTTTTTCTTTTTCTCTCTTCGATGGACGATGAGGAATTGCTGCAGCTGCTGATGATGATGGTGGTGACAAACCATGCGTGAATGGTGATGAAGTCATAGTGAGCGTTGTGCAATTTTCTCCAGAAGGAGACATTCGAAAGTTCAGGTCCGCGCACACTCCAACTCTTCCGAAACGTGGAAAGAAAAACGGGCACTTCAGATCAAATAATTAAAACAAATTAAAATATTATTCTTCTTACTTTCTTCATAACTAATCCAACGAGTGGTTATCATTAAATTCATATACGTGCTTCAAATGAAAATGTTAAACTTCACGTAGAGGAGTGCCTTAACACAACTTGTGTAGCTAGTGGAGCTCCTCGTACATCCAGAAGCGAAGCAATGCGCGTCTCAGCGGTTGCTCAATGGACCAGGGATGCGGCCAGAAACAGGTTCTTCCTCGTCCACGTCAGAGGAGGCTGATTGCAGGTCTGCGCCGCGCGCCGAGCCTGCTCGCGAATTCCTTCGCAGGCAATTCACTTCGTTTTTGTTGTTGTTGTTTTTAATTTACGTACGTCACTTCTTCTTTCTCAGCAGCTCTTTTCCTCAAACGGAGATTACAGCACACGACGTACGATTCAAATTCACCCACCGGGAGAGGTGGCTCAGGGCATCAAGAGACTCATCGAGAGGTACTGGGTTCATTGAATCCCGACGGTGGCGGGATTTTCGGCACTAGCTAGATAGCAAGGTCGAATTCAGCCGCTGTCTGGAGGAGAATTCAAGCGGTCTGCTGCTCTGATCGGTAGTTTTTCTTGGTTTCTCGGACAAATGCCGGAGCAGTACCTTAAACACCGTACCTCGGACTGCGCGCGATCTTTTCTTCCTCTTCCTTTGTCCTATCCTCGTCCCTTACAAGCACACACTTACACATACATGCACTACACTGCCCACATATCGGGAGACCAGTCGGAAACTTAGAGCTTGACCCGGCGGGGGCGATACCTGGTTGGGGAAAACCCTCTAGCCGACGGTAGGTCGGCGCCGGATCTCACCATCCAGCGGATTACCGCCACCTCCCGAGAGATAAAATAATGCACTACACTTACTGTACTAATGACCTTAGCAGTTGACACGCCCGCGGCCACTAATCAATCAATGAAAATCAAATTCACCAGATGTCAGTATCAGCAGATGTCAGTATCAGCAGATGTCAGTATCAGCAGATGTCAGTATCAGCAGATGACAGTATCAGCAGATGACAGTATCAGCACATGACAGTATCAGCACATGACAGTATCAGCACATGACAGTATCAGCAGATTACAGTATCAGCAGATTACAGTATCAGCAGATTACAGTATCAGCAGATTACAGTATCAGCAGATGACAGTATCAGCAGACGACAGTATCAGCAGATGACAGTATCAGCAGATGACAGTATCAGCAGACGACTACCAAAAATGCACTTACTCGTAGTACGTAATTTTACAACACTTTGCCAGATGGTATTAAATAACTAAAATTGCTTCACAGATTTCAATATGAAGTGAAATATTTTTTCTTGCGAAACTTTTTATTCAATTGGGGGTAATGCTGAGCTTCACAAAGTAAAACAAGATTTATTTTCATAATGAAATTTGATGAATTAGTCACTTGGAATGTGTAATTTTAAATGTCTTAGTATGTCTTCAAGAACCAATCAACTTCAGCTTGTGGGTGAACGACCCCGTCTCGATGAGGTTTTTGTCGTTTCTCTGATCCATTGAGTAAATGCTGAGTTGGCAGAGGCGGACAAATAGATGTGGAGAAGGATAAGAAGAATGTAAGAATGAGAATAGGCAATGCAATGTAGGTTGAGTTAATGTGTGTAATTGTAAAATTCAGGTATTTACAAACATCTATATTACTAATTTGCAATGCGCTCATAAATTAAAAGAAAACTACACAGTCACTGATCATGTGAGAGGTGTCTATGGCTTGGGAGCTCTATAAGAACTTGGGGAAATTTCAAAAAGAATAAAACAAATTCCATATTGACAAAAAAATCAAATATTGAATTGTATTCACCTGTTCTCACACTGCACGAGCCGATTGAATTATCCAACACAGTGTGTCGTTGCTTAGGATGCGATGGTCAATTTACAAGCTCGCCATTCAAAATTTACTGTTTCCGTGTTGCATTATGGAAGAGCAACTTTTTTGATGTCCTTGGTATGTCAAGAACTGGTGTATTGTGAATATGTGTATTATATACCATGTTACTGCAGTATTTATGAGTACCGTTTTTGTTAAATTATCTAATTTAGTGCAGCCTTATAGGAGAGAGTTCTATTTTTTATTCTCGAGCAGTGTGCGTACTACATGTAAAACCCATTTTGTGTGGTTTTGTTCAGAAGCATTTCGAAGGTACTTCGAAAGGAGGGAATGTTATGTAATCGTGCACCGGAAAACGGGGAATTGTCGACAGAAAAACTATTGCCTGGCTGTGTGGATAAATCCTGTTGCTAAATACGTATAGAAACAAAATGCCTCTAGTACGTGGTGTATCCAGATTCCAGGCCCTTGAAACCAAAAAATCGATTGACGGCAAAATGTCCGTCCGTCTGTAATCAACACTAGCGACAAAACCATCCCATTTTCTTCAAAATTGATATTCCCATATCGATCTAAATGAACTCGAGGATTCGTTAGTTTCAAACGAATACTATGAAGACACTTTACATGAATCCTCAAAAACATTTTCAATTTTTTCTCAAAAAAAGGCATCAAATGTTTCAATCAAAGTGGTTTCGGATAGCGTAAATGACGCTTACGAGAAGGGTGCAGGTCCCATATTAGTGAAAAACCTAGATTTTATGAAAATTTTGAAAGTGAAATGTTTTTTTTTTTGGGGGGGGGTCTTCCTACAACTACAATATTGAAGACAGCGATTTTTTCCGTAATAAAATCTGTACCTTAACGACGGATCTTTAAATAAATTCATGTTCAATTTTTCGAAAATATGAGAATTTTCATGATTTTCGAAGCGAAATAAATGCAATTTTTTTTTTAAAAAAATAGCACCTTTTTCTCAAAAAACTTCAAATTATTACTTTATTTTTTCCTCACTGATAGAAGAAGGGATCCTTTTAAAGAATGACGCGGGTCTCATTTTGGTTGAGCTTTCTGAATTTTCGAAAATTACAAATTTTCAAACAATGAGAGAAAGTCTGCGCTATGGTAGCCGCACTAGTTATAAGAAGCGACAGGGACAGAGCAAAGCAAATGACCGAAACGACGTCTTCTTGGTGTCCGTCCTCCGTCCGTCGTCCACCAGGCCTCGTCGTGGTGCCAGTGCGTCCTCACGTTCTCCTCCCCGACCAGTGAGCCGCATAGCGTTGCTGATCGCGAGGCGTCGAGAGAATGAGGAGGCAAAGATTGTTTGGAGCGAGGCAGACGTAACCTTGCAAAACCTGTTCGGCGAGTTCCAGCGTTTGTTCTCGGGGCATCCCCCCGGGGCGGCGTAGGCGAGAGGCCAGGAGGGGGAGTCTGTATCGCACCACCGCCATCGAGTGTGTTACGTGTTCGCTTCACGAGGGAATAAGGAAACGCGTTTGTTTACGAGGATTCTGACCCACATTTCTGGGATGGACTTTGCTGTCGAGCAGGCGGAAGGGACTTATGAATTTGGAACGACGTTTCCTGGAAATGCACATTTTTACAGGAACAAGAAACCTGCAGTCAGTAAACTTTTTAGAGTTTACATGACATTTTGAACGAATTATGAATGAATTAGTACTATTTTTATTTTACATATTTTGGTTTAAATACATGTTTTTACATATTTTACTTAGTGCTACACATTTAGTTACATATTAATATATTTATTTATCGAAACGAAACATTACAGACAGGCCCGGCGAATAAAGTGGGTATGGAAGGTACGTTTTGAAAAACCGTATTGTGTGATTATGTTCAGCTGCATTTTTGTCGCTGCCAGCTTCTCGTCTAATCTTATTTTTCGTATGTTCAGAAATAGGATATCGTTGAGAATAACTATTGCATTTCGGAAATTGAAACAAAAAAAATCTCGTAACTTGGAGACTTTCTTAAGAAATTGGAGACTCTAAGGATCCGGAGAAGTTGTTTTCGAAACTATAGTCACAGAGAAGGGAGGCACAATTTTGGAAGCTTCTTCCACTTAGTTGTACGTAGTAAAACATTTAATTTATAAAAAATACCCCGAATCCCTAATTTTACGCATTTATGAACCTAACATTTTTTTGGAAATTATTATAGTGTATTTAATTATAGTGAAATGATTATAGTATTATTATTATAGTGAAAGTTACTCTTTAACCCTTGTTTATGGCACACTCAATTTTTTATTACTTGTATCAATAAAGTTATAATTCATTATCAGTTCAGTATGTTTTATTTAATTATTTATAAAATATATCATCTGTAGGTAAAAAAGGTTTCGTGGAAAAAGGGTGTCCAGAAATATAGTTGCCCCCACCCTTTCATTTGTTTTAGTTTGCGCCACCTATGTCTTAATCGAAACAATCGAAGTTCCCTTTAAATATACGGGGGCTTCAAACCAAAACAGAACCAATTCATTTGGCATGACTTTGAGAAATTGAGCGTCAAAATTTTCAGCCGATTCAATCGATTTCGGTGAAGTAATAAAATAAAAACAAACACTCTGGACCAGTATGAAAACTAAGAACAGAACACTTCCCTTTTCCATATAATCATATTATTACAATCTGTACTAATAAAAGTGAATCCAACGATATCTAACTGACATCGATATCGCAACAAGTAGTGTATGAAAAGATACGAAATGAGTACTGGCTCTTCTTCACCATGTCCTTGCAAACTGTGGTAGGGATAAATGCAACTTATAAGGGGGATCATTTTTTAACTGTCGCCAAGAGGAAATTGTTTCTTCATATATTCCGTGACATGCCAGAAGCTGTGCGGTAGAATTGGTATCTAATAGTCTGGTTCTTATGTATTTCGCCTGAAGCTGGTAACGGTGCGGTAGAGCTGGTACAAAATAGATTCGTTAGAGACCAGTGGCAGAGCATAGGATAAACATTTTTAATCCAATAGTACTGTACTGGAAAAT
Source organism: Gryllus bimaculatus (assembly GCA_017312745.1). Lineage (NCBI taxonomy): Eukaryota > Metazoa > Arthropoda > Insecta > Orthoptera > Gryllidae > Gryllus > Gryllus bimaculatus. Next base: position 2,683,495 of record BOPP01000167.1, read on the forward strand.
AAAATAAAAACAAATTGTAGTATTTTATTAAAATTGGAATCAATTACATTAAATATAATCATCTTAAACACTGTGTTATATGTCAAATTGATCATTCAAATGATTGGGTATAAAGAAAACCCAGGAAACGCCGGGTCTTTTGCTGGTTTTCTTATAAAGTTGACGTCGATGGCAGCATTTTCCACACTAGCAAGATACTAGGTCGAGTTCTGTCGTAGTCTGGAGGAAAATTCCACCGGCCGACTGCTCTAATCGGTAGTTTTCCCTGGTTTCTCCGATCAATAACAGGTGAGTGCAGGAATAGTACACTAACAAACGGGGCACGGGTCGCGTTCAATCTTTCCTACCTCTTCCTTGTCCTATCTTCACCCTTCACTTACATACACTTACACTACCATGCACTACACTACTGCGTATGCCGGGTGACTAGTCGGGAGCTTGTCCCGGCTGGGGCGGTGTCCCGCTGGGGAGAGATATCTGGTTGGGGAAACCCCACTAGCCGAAGGAAGGTCGGCGCCAGATCTCGCCATCCAACGGGGCAAGATCACCGCCACCTTCCAAGCAACAATACGCACTACACTTATGGGACTAATTACCTTATCCGTTGTGCCCGGAATCAATAGTAATCAGTTTTGAGGTTGACAGGATCTGTTATGGTTGTGAACCCCTCTTTTGGCAAAGGGCAATGAACGAGCGAAATCTGTTGGATCGACTGGCCGCCGATCCACGGGGAGGGATATAAGGGAAATTCACTTTCCCCCCTAAAATTTTTAAGGAACAATTAACTTGTCACGAGTCTTCGAAGCAAAACTTATTTTCAGATTACCATTAAAACGAATAAAAGCCGGTCAAGATGGCCGACATCGTTAGGGCAGAAGTGCCATAGCGGTCTCGGACCAGAAGAGTCCCGCCTGGGGCATGGGTGTATTTGTGTATGTCTATACGCAAGTGCCGTCCTTTCTTCTCTCCCCACCACTATCATCATCTCATCGTCCATACCCCCAAGGCTACCAACCTTGGAGGGGTAAAAATCGGGATTCAGCTAAAATGCTGATCCCCCCCCCCCCCAGATAATGCTACGTGCATCTGCTTGAAGCAGGATGCACGTGTGATCCGAGTTTCTCTATACGCGGGGAAAAAAGAAAAAAAAGAAAAAGAAAGAAAAAAAACCAACAGAAAAAAAACCAATAAAGTCGTATCGCAGCATAAGCCGAGTGAAACTTGCGACAGTTTACAATAATCTGTAAAAGGGGCGTATTCGACGGAAACATTTTGATTTTCCCGTCCCAAAATTCGTCTGCGGAGAGCACCACTCGCAGTTGTTCCTCCACGCGTGCCAGTCGCGCGCACCACGGCCCTGACCGCTCCAAACAACAATGGCCGGCCGCTCAAGGCCCCCTGACGCCGTGGCTGCGGCCTTTTGTGCAGTACTCGTCCGCCACCGGCGCCTGGTCGGCTTTGAACTAGTATGAATGATGTGTGAATGTAGAAAAAAAATTATTTACCAACCTATATAAAAACAATTTACGTAGAATATATAACATTGTATTACAAAAATGATTTTTTGTGTAAGTTAGTAATGCCAAAGTGCATGTAAGTTAACTTTAGGTCTAGAATGTAAATTAGTTGTAAGAAAAAGCCCCGCCTCTAGCTGCTTAAGCCGCAAGGCAGCAGCATAATGTATAAACATTTATAGATAATAAATTCCCCTTCTTCACAGGGTTACTGTGGAGGGGACGAAAGGAAGGGCTTTGAACGCACGCGGCTGCGCGCGCAATATCATGTGTATGGAGGGATGTACTTGTACAGTGCATGAACGGGCTCAGGCCTACTGGCCACCGTCCCTGACTCGCGGCCGTGGGTTAAGGGGGTACGTGTGGTTAGCACGTAGACATCCCCCACGCCGTTTTCCGGTCTTATCAACCTGAGAAGTGGATTTTCTCATCGTCTCACAGCAACATATACTGGGACAACATGTACAAGGAAAACGCACACTATAGTCTTGGCTAGACCGGGAATCGAACCCGCGGCCGCCTAGTGGAAAGCAAGCACGCTGACCAACAGCTAGCCACGACTGCTGCGCTGAATAGTACTGCATCCCGATTTGAATGTGGGTATTATTAACAATAAACTGCTGCCTTGCGGCTTAAGCAGCTAGAGGAGGGGCTTTTTCCTACAGCTAAGTTTTACATACTAGTCCTAAAGTTAACTTATTTGCACTTTGGCATTACTAACTTACACTAAAATAATTTTTGTAATTCTATTTTATATATTCTACTTAAATTGTATTTTGTATTGTTGGAAAATTGTTGTTATTATTATTATTATTATTATTATTATTATTATTTTTCTACATTCACATATCATTCATACTAGTTTCGTTATATACATAGCTATTCATTCTTCCCATTCATTCGCACTTCACTTCACTGCACTGTTCGCCACGGCACTGCCTTGGCTCAAAGTGACCGTGGCGCTCGGGCCCATTGGGAGGCGTGGCAGGTGGGGCGCGGCGTCGCGTTCCCCGCGCGTCACTCGGCCGATGCCAGTTGGCTGTGCTTCAGCTAACGGCGGAGCTGGCAGAGAAAAAAACATTTGCAGAGCCATGCGCTTTTCGGCGGTGCTCAACTGTTTTTGAACCTGTCAAAAAAACGTTCGCTGGTCTCTCTACTCAAGAAACATCTGCCGCTGCGTCTGGCCAGTCGCTGCCCAATCTCTTGCGTGTGTTGCAGTGCCGGAGATGGTCAATTTTGGGCCCGAGGCAATGCTGAAACGAACCCTCCCCCTCCCCCAGTATTAAAATGTGAAAGTTGTAGCAAGAAACTATACGAGTTATTTTATTTCAACAAATAACAAAAGCTACAACGTTTAAGCTAGAAGTTTTTGGAAATATATTTAAAACAAATAGTTTTAAGAAAAAATATTTGGTGATAAAATAAAGAATTTCCGCGGCGATCTTAAAACGCAAAAAAAATTGTGCATTAATCGAAAGGTAACTATTTTGTCTCCGACTGTGCGAGAAGATCTATCGTTACATTAGTTATCCAGGAACACGGGGAAAATCCAATATCAATTAAATATGTTCAGTTTGAATTGAAAAGGCGAAAGTTTTGTTAGTTATTCTCATCCTGTGCGGGTCGACTGAATTGTCATATCCAGTGCGCCACCACATGTGACAGCAAGGATCGAAGGAAGAAGCCGCTTATCACGAAATATGACGCTTAAGAGGTGTAGGTCTCATGATCGTTGAAAACCCTGATTTTTCGAAAATTGAAACGTTGGGGTGTCTTCCTACAAATAAAACATTAAAGATAGAATTTCTCCCTTAATGAAGACTCTTCCTTAATGAAGATGGGGTGCGCGTGGCGCGGTCGTCCGGGGTCCGCTTCTCCGCTCGCGCGTGCGCGCGTCGGTGCGGGAGTCACCGGTGGTCCCGTCCGGGGCGCTGCCTTGCAAACCCCCAGCGTGATCAGATCCAAGGACACATTTAGGCCGGCAGTTTGACTGCGACGGTACATCTGTCAAAAGATAACACAGGTGTTGAAATCTGTCATGAACAATTTTTCGAAAATTTAATTCCTTTACACGTAATTTTGCGTGAAACTAGTGCGAGAAGGTGTGTGCTGTTGTAGCCACCGCTAGTGTTTCCTTTCGCCGGAGTTGCAAGCGGTATCAGAGTGCGTTAAAAAATGGCAACATCTCCAATGGCACCCGCGCCTTCGCGTCGCCGTCCGGCATCTGTTTCCGAGAAGGCGCGTGACGTCACGAGTCGGAGAAGGCAGCGCCGCCGCGAGGCCGGCAAGGGCCGGGGCGGGGGCGGGGGCGGCGAGCGCAAGAAAGAAAGGTCGCCCGCGAGAGCGGTTGTGCGTGGCGGGTCGCGGTGCCGCGTTGCTAGCTCCCGGATGGGACCAAGGATGCAACACGCTTCTCCCACTCTCGGCTTTCTTCCTTCCTCTGCTCTCTTCCCGCTTGTTTTTTTTCGTTTCTTCCCCTCTCGTGTCGTTTTCTCGCTTATCGCTTTTCTTGTCTCTCTTTTCAATTCTTCTCTCTGTTCTTATCTTCTCTCCTCTTGTGTTTTCTTATCTTGTCTTTTTTTCTCTCTTCGTGATGTGTCAACTCTCTTGTCTTCTCTCTTCTCTTGTATTATTTCCTCTCCTCTTGTATTATGACATCTCCTCTAGTTTTATCTTGTTTCTTTGTCTTCTCTCCTCTCCCTGATGTATTACCTTCGCTTCTCTCTCCTTCTTTCCTCTCTCCTCCCTTCCTCTCCCCTCCCTTCCTCTCCCCTCCTTCCTGTCCCCACATTTCCTCTCCCCTCTTTTCCATTTCTTCCTTTCCTCTCCCCACTTTTCTTCTCCCCTCCTTTCCTCGCTTCTCCTTTCCTCTCCCCTCCTTTCCACCCCTCCTTTCCTTCCTTTCCTCTCCCCTCCTTTCATCTCCCCTCCTTTCCTCTCCCCTCCTTTCCTCTTCCCTCTTTTCCTCTCCCCTCCTTTCCTCTCCCCTCCTTTCCTCTCCCCTCCTTTCCTCTCCCCTCCTTTCCTCTCCCCTCTTTTCCTCTCCCCTCCCCTCTTCTCCTTTTTTCTCATCTCCTCTCGCTTCTTCTTTCGTCTATTCTCATCTCATCTCATCTACCGACTTGTGAAAGGGACTAATGAACTCAGTTTGCGCGCCTGGCTTTATCGCTCTACTCCAGTAGTCTTTTGAAGTTGTGTTACACTAGGTCGTGAAGGTAGTGCAGTAGTGAGTGTAGCATAGTTAGAGGAGTTTTTAACAAGGTGCTGCTTTCTTGATATCTTTCTCGCGGATCTTCTCAGCTGGAGACATGAAAACTAGGAAGGACTCTTTCTGACCCTGTTGTCCATTGCCATCTCATTTTCGTGCGACCTCGTTCTTGATAAATGGAGCTGATAAAGAAGGACAAACCTTCGTGGTTAGAGATGATCTTGTAAATTACGTCGTTCAAAACACAGTATGCGTCTCTCCACTGTATAAACTTAGTGTTAGTTCGTTACCAAACATCTCAGAGCAAACAGCCGCATGCATCAGTATTTGGTTTTCGTATTACTAATTTATTACAATATGTTAATATGTAAACACCCTACTGAAAAATAGGAGGTCCTTACTCTATACGGGATGTACAAGGTATTAGTATTACTTTTACGATATATTAATTTCTCTTTTTTAGTACACTTCATTTTCTGAACAATACTTATCATTCGGAAGATAAAATAGGCACCCACAAAAAAAAGTAGTCAAACCCAAAAACTTTACATAATGTTTATCTATACATGTCGGTGCGGTGAATCTGAATCTGAAGGCGGAATTGAGCCACCATCCTACAGTTTTTTGTTGTGGTTTTTTTATCACAAAAAAATGCCCCTGTGAAATTGTAAACTGTTATTTTCACGAAGATTTTTCGCGATTAAAACAAAAAAATGGAAGGTGGTGCCGCAATTCTGGCATCAGATTCGAATTCAGTAGGTCGACATTCACAAAGAAACATGTGTCACGTCTTTGGATCTGATAACAACCTTCGAAAACAAAAAATACAATGTCACGACGTTTTTGTGCGATTTAAAAAAAGTTGGAGGGTGTGGCACAATTCTAGCTTCAGATTCGGATTTAACGCTGAAAATTTTTGGGTATACACGGGGCTGGACATTTTTGTTTTGTGTACCTGTGTTCTCAGTTTACTTTAAATTTATTCTTTAATACATAGTAAGGTAATGCAGTCTAACACACTCTAATGTACTCAACTACTTATATTTTCGAAAGACTCCAGCTGATACCGGAGACTGGAAGTTCGAACTGGACTGTAGTGACATTAGAAGGCAGAATGATGGCCACGTAGTTTTAGAATTATCGGAGGTTATCCGAGATGGTGGGGTTGTTCTATGGGGAGAAGCCCGTCTCCTAATTAAGGGAGGAGTGGACACAGGAAGAGGAAGGAATGATAGCGCGCTGTCCCTGTCCATTTGGATCTTAAGGTATTGTTAATAGTCCTAGCGGCAAGTACACTTTACCTGGGAAAAAGTTATTTGGAGATGTACCCTGACACTCGTTGGTTTTCCTTCATGTTTTCAATCACCCGGATACTGTGATGTTAACTTCAGGGCTTCCGAAAAACAGGCATTTTTCTGAAAATAAGTTTTTTCTCTCTCTGTATTTCTAACCTTTAGTTTTGTAGAAAAGGTACTTCAATCAATTTTAAAGAGGATCAAATTTTCTACATTTTTATATACATTTTTTCGAAACCAATTACCAAGTGAGCTACAGCTTTAAAAAAACCTTTTTTTTTATTTCTCAAAAATGTGTTCACAAAAACACAGTACCCTTGGCGGGAATTTATTTTATAATTTGGTGTTCAACATTGAGTCTGCTTTGCAGTTTAAGCAGCTAGAGAGAAGGGGGAGGGGTTCGCATATCTAACTTGAATAAATTTATACGCGTAATATTGAGTAATATTCTTTCTTTCGTAATAATCTCGATTTATTTTTGTTTTATTCTCGCATAATTTATGCAGTATGAGCTTTAGATACATATATCACAACGCGTTATACAATATTTTTGGTGAAACTATCGCTACAGATGAAACTTTATCTCAAAACCATCCAAATTTGCTACTGGTAATACGTCATTTCTTTGAGTCGTTTTTAATACATCAGTTGAGTAGGACACACATCGCACGTAATTTTGTGTCAATTTTCTGCCCGAAAAGGGAAGAAAATTGTATTGTGTACAATTGTCTGAAGAGACAAATTACTGGGAGTTAATCCCCGCCGCTTATGACGGCTATCCCTCGTCTTGCGTTGTGTTCTGTCATTGTGTTCGTCCGTGGATCCAGCGCTAAAATAGCTTCAAGGCCTTCCTGTAATTTCCGCGCAGATGCATCAGGGTACAGTCCGCGCACAGTGTTACTGCATTATGTGCTGCCGGCGATGTGTATTTTGCGGGTTAAAAGTCAACTGGTACTAGCTGAACCCTTGCGAGCCCGCAGTTGATGCATATCAAATAAAAAATGATGTTCTTGTTCATAGTGTCCTCGAATACTTCTCAGGATATTTTAGATCAAATACTTCGCAAGATGATCAACTTCTGTTCTTTTGCAGGGCGTTACGATGCACTTGAACATGGCCACATTCTAGGATGTGTGTTGAGGGACATGATTTGAATTTGCCTTATTTTACGTGGCGAGTCTCGGGCCATCTGGCCTGCCCTTCCGTCTGACCACGCAAATTTTGCTACGCTCCTTTCACCAACTAGCTGAGAAAGGAGGTATTTCTTGAGCGAGAAACAAGCGATTTGAATTTAGCTCGGAGGCTACGTCATTTAGGCTTGAGGATCTTTTACATGCAAGTAAATCTACTAACATGGGACAGCCGGCTTTACTTCCTCTCCGAAGGAAGGCGTACGAAGGATTTTTTCGCCACGGCTTCGATCGGGTGTGAACCCGCGAACTTGGGTACAGTCCGGTAAGCTAACCGTTACACCATCGCCGCCGCCGACATGTCTCTTTTATCTATAAATGTTTCGACAAGTATTTAACTTCCATTTTCACATTAATCTAATTACGTATTACGTATTTAATGACGTGTTTAAGGTTTTTTAATGTTAGAGAAGATAACCGCAAATCAAATCTTTCAGGAATTGTAAACACCCGTGTTGGCGATTTTGACTTGTCGTAATGTAATGCTGTAAAACATCGACGAGTTTTGTGGGAAATGCAAGTTTTGGAAGTCACTCATTCCTGTCCTTCAGTCAGTTCGCTTGTCTCTCCGACTGCCTGTCTGTCCTCTTTCCTGTCCGCCAAGTCTTTTCGCCTGACTGCCCGCGCCTGTCTACCTGTCCAACCCGTTTCTCTGTGATGGACACTTAAGACCTGAACAAGAAGTGTCCAACTTCCAAGACCTTAAGAGTCACTACTAAAACCTTTAATATGGTTGCGGGCCACATTAAAGGGTGATTCCCGTCGCGTCAACTACCGAGGTCATTATTCCCGTAAATGTAGTGCGCGTTTCTTCCTCTGGAGATGGCTGGGATCTTCCCTGTATGTCGAGCTCCGGCGTTGACTGACCGTCGGCTAGCGGGGTGTTCAACAACCAGGTATCTCCCACCAGCGGGGCACCGCGCTAGCCGTGACAAGCTCTAAGCTCCCGACCGGTGTCCCGGCTTGTGTGGTGGTGTAGTACATGTAAGTGTGTGTGTAAAGCGTAGGATAGGACAAGGAAGAGATAGGAAAGATCGCGTGCGGAACGTAGTTCGTTTGTTCGGGTACTGCTCTGGCATTCACCTGGTGTCGATCGGAGAAACAACGGAAAAATTCCGATCAGAGCAGCCGGCCGTTAGAATTCCTCTGACAGCGACTGAATTCAACCTAGCTGACAAGCTAGTGTCGAAAATCTTGGCTCTGTCGGTACTCGAACCTAAGACCTCCCGGTTAGAGGCACTGCAGTTACATCAGTTGACTCACCGAGTCACCTCTCCCGGTCTTTGTTGAATAATCCGAAAATTCGAATTTTGAGGGGTTCGGATTAGGGAGGTCCTACTGTAATCAATCAGCCGCTGAGTTCCCCCCGCGTTGCTTGGCTTTCCCCCCCCCCCCCCCCGGCGAGTGGGCGCTCTCCCTACTGCCTCGCCCGCACTCGGGCGTCACGCGGCGCGCCGGTGGGCGTGGTGGCAGCGAAGGGGGAGAGGGGAGACGAGGGGCGTCGCGTTGCTAGGCAACGGCACGGGCGCCGCATTGCAGGAGCAGCGGCGGCAACGGCAGAGCCCGCCGCCGCGCCGCTAGGCCGCGCTGTTGTACGCTGCATCGCCAACGAATCGTCCATGTTTCTAAACATCGATGCTAAAAATTAAAACATTGATGCTAAAAATTAAATCATTGATGCTAAAAATTAAAACATCGATGCTAAAAAATAAAACATTGATGCTAAAAATTAAAACATCGATGCTAAAATTAAGACATCGATGCTAACAATTAAAACGTCGACTCAAAGCCATCCATGTTAATAAATGTCTGATTTTTTTTATGAGTGAGGGTACCATGAAATGGTTCTAATCAATTTTCGGTGGTTTTTTTTTTTTTGGTTTTGTTTTTTGGTAAATTAATAATTCAAATCTTGCTCTTTCCGAATATATAGTTTTTTTCTTTCAGGGCGCCTGGAAGTTCCTTTAATTCGATTTATTTTTAAATCGATTTTATTAACATCAATCCAAAGCCATCCATAATATTAAACATCAATGTCTTTTAAGGGGAGAGGTTACTGCGAAATGGGTCAAATGATTGATTTTCGGTTTTTTGCTAAATTAATAGTTAAAATCTTGCTCTTTCCGAATAAATCGACATTTTTCTTCCAGGATTCCTGGAAGTTTCTTTAACTCGATTCATTTACCTCGATGTTTCTAAACATCGATGTTAATAAAACATGGACACAAATTTATTAAACAGCAATGTTTTAAAGGGGAGAGGATACCATGAAATTGATCAAATGATAGATTGTCGATTTTTTGCTAAATAAGTAGTTCAATAGTTGCTCTTTCCGAATAAATCGACATTTTTCTTCTAGGACGCCTGGAAGTTTTTTTGAAACGTTCTACTGCGCCACGCTCCCTTTCTGACCCTGCAAACAAGTATAGCTATTTTTTAGTAATTTTGAACGGATGCTGGGTTGTTAATGAGTTATTGAAACATACTATTATTCATACGTTAGAAACATTGGTCTTTTCCGCTGAAAAAGATTATCCGGAATATTGTGTAGGAATGTTCTAGTACTTATTTGCATTGGTAAACGAATTGTAGTTTTGATTTTTCTGCATTGCTAACAAAAAAGTAACTCGCCCTTACCTCTACTCTTACCATTACAAGCAAAAGGAGAGATACAGTGATAGAGAAACAGTTTTTAGTGATTGGGAAAATAGCACTTGTTAGTAGAAAGAGGGGATCACATACAACAGAGAAAATAAATTAGTAGGTAATAAATAAGTTCATAAGTTTAATACTAAACAATTCAATGTCTAATAATTAAATCATTAAAGAATAAAAATGAGCACATTAAGCAAATGGGAGTGGGTGTGCGAGAAGTAAGCAAAGATGCGGCTCTGCTGATAATCTTGTGGCGCTGATTCATTTCTTGTACTGAGGAGGCCTGAAAGTCTGATAGAAGAACGTTCACGTCTGAAATTAAACAGTTTAGAATGAGTTTGGTATATTAGCGTGTAGTCGTCTTCTGACAGCAGGTTTTCCCCTTTCACGACTTTTTTCCTTCATGGTACCGTCTGTTCGCTTTTCCACGGCTTTAATGCGTTGAAGAGGTCATCTAGGAATGACAGAACTTCAAAGGTCAAACTATTTAAGGATGTAGATTTTGTAATGGCCCGAAGAACTCCGGCCTAGCCAAACAGTGTTAGGTAATATAATTTTTATTGTAATGACCTATTAAATACTGAACATAATTTAACAGTGACCTATTGAAATAGTATTTCATGGGCGTCCTCAAGAACGAAAAAATATTTATTTTTATATTAAGTTCGCGAACTTATTGTTTTTTTGCACAATCAGGATCGAGCAAAAAAACCTCACTCACAAAATATCAACAGTACAATTTTTCTACCATCGTATACAAATGTTTCTATAACAAATTATGATTTGTTTCATCTCCATTCTTCCCGAGTTTATCGAATTTCGTGGTTTATCGTATACATGGCAGTGAAGAATCATTGTCTCAAAGCACCACATTAGTTGACGATTCGAAAACAAGAGAAGGCTAAGGTCTCGTCTACGAGTCATCGAAGTAAAGTATTATTGTGCCAGACGAATTTATCTCCTATAAGTAGGCATTACATTGTGTTTTTATAAGTATGTATTAATAGTATGAGAAATAATAAAATTGATACGCCTCCGAATTGTTAGACTGCACGATTGCTGTAGAATCTAATGTATTACGTGAAAAGTCACAAGCTGTATAAGAGAAGACTTTTGAGAATTTGAAAAATTGGTGTACATCGAAAACGTTAGTAAGACGACTGAAAATGTCAAGTTTGCTTATTTTGATGAAAAACTAAATGAATCGGAGAAAACAAAAACGTTCCATGTCCCGGAGATTCATATTGAAGAGCAAGCAAAAAGGTTCTAAGTTCCAGGCATCGATCATTTTTTCTTAACATTTATAGTTGAAGAATACTCTACTGACATCACGAAGTTTTCAGACCACAAACTGTTATGCATAAAAAGTTGAATTTATATTTTAAGAACAGCTTCTCACCGTTAACTTGAAACCGGCAAAATGTGTCATCGAACCTTTTTTGTTTGCACCGATTCAAATTGTGTTGCACCGACTACTTTGTGGTTGACGTTTTCATGCTGAAATCTGCATTGAATATTAAGATCATCGACTTGAAAAATATTCCAGTTGGTGCAATACTTGAAGAAGGAATCATTAGGGTATAGACCTAAGAAATCTAAAGTTTTGTCAGAAGATTTTATAAAAAGTGCTAATGATTGTTTATTTATAATGGTGACTCGTGGTCATGCCATTAAGGTGTACAACTTTTTGGTTATCACTATCTCTCTCTTTTCTCTCTCTATTTCTCTCTCTGACACACACACACATACACACACACGCACGCACACGCACGCACACGCATTCCCACACGCACACTCACACGTACTCACAGGCATACATCACATGCATATAAGTATACATTAACATAAATAATGAGCATTAAAGAAACACAAAGCATCTTATGAAGTCTAATAGCATCCTGAACGGAACCTGTCATCAGCAGTGGGTTTTGTTCGCATTGATTTTCACTATACGCGCTTTGACTTCGCTCGGCAAGGACCTCTCCCAAATATTTACTACTAAAGTCGGATTACCGCGTATCTACTCAGAACGTTCCAGAACAATTTTTGCAGGGGTGTTTAGAGTTCTATTGTACAAGTTGATTCAAAACTTTTTCACTCGCACTTTTACTTTGGTATTTTCCAGAAACCCGCTGTACAATTTTTAAGCTAAAAGTATAAGTTTCACTACCCAATTCTCAAAACAATTTGGTTAATTTGCCGTCTTATGTAATGAAAGTCCATTCAATGCTGTTTCTTTGTCAGCATGTTGTTATATGACTTTTTCACTGGAGTCATTGATTTCATGCGTTTAATGTTCTCAACGCTATTCATTATTAGTTCTACAAACACATGTGACAAAAAAACAGACACCCTAACTTCGGTTTTCCAAAATGCATTATTACGTAGCCTACTACAAACGTTTTTTATTTTATTGGTGTGTTTTCAAAACTCCGGAATGGATTTGTAACTGAAACTCGCTTTAAAACACAAGGGAATGTGCATATAATATTCAATTAGCTTAATTATGAACGCAACACTGCACAGCCATGCGTTCGCACTTCGTGTGCTAGCGAAGAACTGCTATTTGGAAAGAGATGAGATATCACTGAAGTGGAGGGATATATCATACTTCCCTCATTCAATGTCACGTTTACTGCTCTTACAAACTTGTGCTATCCGAGTGTTACATTATCGCGACATGCCAAGGCACTCGCAGTTGTGGCCTCTGCGTTTGTGTCTGAGGCGATTGGATCGTACAGCGAGTGCTCCTTCGGTCCACACGCCACCGTTGCCCCCCCCTCCCCTGCAGCCCCGCAGCTCTCTCTCTCTCTCTCTCTCTCTCTCTCTCTCTCCCTCTCTCCTATCTTGTCTCTCTTTCTCTCTTCTCTATCTTCTCTTTCTCTCTTCTCTCTCTTTCTCTCCCTTTCTCTCTCTCTTTCTCTCTCTCTCAGCCCCTAGGACACTGTTTCGTCGTTCTTATTCTCCCGAGTGCGCTCCGACAGGCTTCCAGGAAGAGCTTTGGCGGCCGCCTGTCAATTGAACGGTTATTTCAAAAACCAGTCAAACGCCAAATTCCTCTCTTCAAGAAAACTGAGAATAAGTAACTCAATTTTTCAGACTTCAAAATATTTTTTATTAAAGGAGTTGATAAATAAATATTTTTCATATAAATATGCACTAAACGATATGTCTATTCTCCTGGAACAATAATAAGTCGCTAAAGCGTGTTTTAGATTTTGGCGTTTGACAGGTTTCTGAAATAAACGATTCAATTGCAGCTTCCGAGCGGCGCGTGTGTTGAAATATCGAATGTCGAAAACGCTCTGAGAGGACTTGTGTTTCCCTCTTGTTAAGAGAAATTGCACCGAATTATTTTGGGTATGCACATGGAATCCACTGCTACCACTGTAGTATTTTACTTACCTAATATGTATTTGTTGTAAACAGTTCGTTTTTCTGTTATTTTTTTTAATGTTCATTGCATACTACTTGAATGTGTGAAAAGTCTGATGCCTGCACTCGTGAATTATTAGTAAGCATGTCCGTTGATAATATTGAAGACAAAGATTCAGTGTTATTTATTAAAATCCGTGTGAGTAAGCACCATTCGCAAAGTGTATTCGCAGCATCAAATTCAGAATACAT
>BOPP01000167.1:2701983-2716442 GCA_017312745.1 Gryllus bimaculatus
CGGGATTATGACTAAATCGTTTACGTCTGAATTAATCAGTGAATAATTCGTCAATTCGAGAGTATTTTGCGTCCTCGGGTTCAATGATAGGGATGTATTATTCGCAGCAAACATCGATTTCTGAATTATCGATGCCAGAATTAACCCGATATTAATTAAAATATCGATTAAGACCATTGATTTATTAAACCGGGATTAGTAGCCCACTGTGATTTGTTTACGCAGGTGGAGTTAATTTCAAAAAGAAGGCTCGATTATTAATTTTTAATTGAGGGTTAACTGACAAGCCAGTCAAAAATTAATCAGGAACATTCACAAATTTGTTTATCGATTTGAAATAATTCAAAAACAATGTTACGCAATATGAAAACAATTTTTCAATGTGCTTGAATTTAATGATACGTTTTTGTAATAATACTCTAAAAAAATAAAGAAATAGAATGTTGACTGTCTTTAAAAATCCAGGTCCATACCGTTTCAATGTTCATGAGCAACAAGTGGATTTGTCAGTTCTGCTATTCAGATTTAGTGAGATTTTACTTTGAACAAGATCATTTATATCTAAGGAGTAAACGGATGTGGCATAAAATGACGCACGGAATTTGATTCTGCGGACAGTCATTTATCTTCCAGGTGCATTCGTGCTGATTGAAGGCGGCAACATGCAGATTGTTATAGATGACGATGCAAGGGAAAACATCGTAAATTGAAGGTGCGGTAATAGGACAGGATGCTTGGCTGCAGACACTAATCATCTGGCCCACTCGGGACAACGGGCGTCGGAGCTATTGAAAAGACCGGACCCAGGCGCATTCTATCAATGCGACCTTTTTATTTGATCGGTATTACTGGGTTATCTACGGTGGGTACTGGAAGGAAGAATGGTATTGTTTTTGCACCGGGAATGCGGCGACTTTACGACAGAAATCTGTTGTTCAGGAACGTTTAACGAAACAGATAAAATCGTTGTTCTCGGATTAGCTGTTAAATTAAGCTGTCGCTCTAACAAGTTATGTTAGTCAGAATAAACGTTTCGTTTGGTTTTTTGATACTGAAAAAATCGGATTGACAGGGAAATGGTCTGGTGGTGAAGTGGCGTTAAACCGGTCAGCTTTTTTTTTTTCTATTCAAATGATATTCTCCGTCGATCTAGGACCTCGAAGTTCTGCGGATTTGTGGATTTAATTTATCTTTGGTAGGGTCATACTTGATCAAGCCCGGTTAGCTTATGAATAGGCAGTTTGTCGGCAGAGCAGCAATCTTTGACCGCCTAAGGCAGGATTTGCGCTGTGTATGGGGAGAATTCGATCAGTTCCTCATAACTTTGATGATGCGTTCCATCTCTCGAAATAACCATATTTGTCGACAAATGGGTGATCGCTTCATGACAGGTTCACGGTTGTGAGTGTATTTTTTCGTGCCGTTCTAGTGTACCTGCATTTCATTTCTGTTTGATTAAACAGCTGCTGTCTTTTCTGTTACGTTTATCAGCGGTCATCCTATGACGCAACTTTGTCGAACTATTGGGGGACAGGACAAGGCGGATGTTCATCATGCGTATGTTGTGTGTTTGTTTGCACAAGGCGGTTTGGACAGATGCTTCTCTTTTTTATTATATTTGATTTACAACTCTAAGTATTCTCAGCTAATTTTATCAAGTCGTCATCTTTAATGAACGGCCATTTGTCGAGGATCTTGGCGATAGCCATGCAGCTTCGTTCCAGGCAGATGCTTCTCTTCATTTTCTTAGATTGATTTCGGTTTCACTATTTTGGAACTTAGACGATAATTTTTTGTCTTTATATTTACGGTCTCAAGATGTATATCTGCGAACGTCTGCGACTTAAACAATATGCCAATTTTTAGTAACATATTTTTATATATTGTAGTACTAATTAATATTTTATTAATTTTTCACAAAAATATTTTTATCTAGTTAATTTTCTCAATTATTATATTTTTTAGTGAAAAGTAAGTATTTTCAAAACAATTGAAATTTCCCAATTATTGTGGGAGTGCTGTCGATCGGGGGCGCTACGTGAAGACGAGTTGCTTGTTCTTACAGTCCAGTTCAGACCCGTTCAGTTATTTCAGAGGCGGAAATTCAGCGCATCTTATTCGCCTTTTAAGTAGGAAAAGTATCACTGGCCGATCGTCTCGTGACCTTTGATCTTATGTGTGAGAAACTTTGGCGTCGGACTGTGTACCTTCGGTGATAATTTGCTGGTCGAAGAATCGCTAGTTAGATATTACGATGGGATTTGCATCTAGTCGGCTCTACTAGGTCCTTAATCGTAGATGAAGCTTTGTTGCTGAAGTAGAAAGTGGTGTTGCAGCAAACTGTGGCATAGCAATTTGTGCTTTCATGTTAGTTTTAAATGATTGTAGTATTTTTATAAATTTTTAGATTTTTTAATAATAGTATTTTGTATTGTGCAATGCTTTTATAATAAGTGTATTACTAATATTACATGATTACATCGATTTGAATTATTTTTATACTTTATATTATTTTAATTTTTATTATAATTTTTTATTGACTACTTTATGTTCATATTTGTGTGATGAATAATATTTTCGGCAAAGGCCGTTAGAGCTCCCAAGGCAGATTTGATCTCGACAAGAGTATTTGATCCTCCCCCCCAAGGCAGGCTTGACGCTCAAGCAGTGCTTTGGCCACTAAGGCGGTTGCTGCCAAGCCGGTTTGATCTGCCAAAGGCCGGCCTTTGCTGCCCAGGCGCTTTGTGACTGCCCAAGGCGCTTGACTCTTGCAGGCAAAACTTTGACCAGGCAGTTTGGACCAAGTGACAGGCGTGACCGCTTCAAGGCAGCCTTTGACGCTAAGGCAGCTTACGCCTAAGGCCAGCTTTGACCGCTAAGCAAGCTTTGACCGCTAAGGCAAGCCTTTGACGCTAAGGCAAGCTTTGACGTACGGCAGGCGTTGACCGCCTCAGGATTTTGACCGCCCCCAAGGCCGCAGCTTTTGACGTCCAGTCATTCATAGGGTTGGTCGCCGAGGCGAAGCTGCGGGCTTGTGTGTTGTGTGTAGTTTTCAGAGGGGCCGTTCCAGTGGCGCGCTGCTGGTGCCGATGTCGTGCCTGTTGAGCTACATCCACACCAGACGCGTGCTTGGGCGTTCCAGGACCCGCTGAACTGTCTGACGGCGCGCGCGCGTGCGGCGAGCGTCGACTGGCGCTGTCGCTCTGTTCCTGCTGCTGCCTGCGGCATTTCGATCTTCTCGGGCGTGAGTTTGGTTGCTGCCCCAAGCATTAAGGGTGCGTGCCTTCAAGCGTCTGTCTGTCTTTTCTTTCTGCTTTTCCTTTCTTTCTTTTGTTTTTTCCTCTTTCTGTTGTTTTTTCTTTCTTTTTTTTTTTTTTCTTCTTCTAGATCTTTATTTATGTCTTTCTTTTCCCTTGTCTTAATCTTTTTTTTTTATACGTATTCTGTCTTTTTAGTTTTTCTATTTTTTTACATTTTCTTTCCTGGTTTGCTTCCTTTTCCTGCTTTTTTCTTTTTCCTGCCTTTCTTTTTTCTTCTGTCTTCTTCTTTCTTTGTTCTTTTTCTTTTGTCTTGCTTCGTTTTTCAATTATTTCATGTTTTATTTGTTTAAGTGTAAATCTTGTATCAATACTACTTTTGTTTGACAAAGGGTTTACAAGTCTTGTGACGTCTGATACTCACAGGGACAAGACACAGAGGCTTCGTATAACAAATTAAATTTATTACAAGATAAAAACAAATAATAAATACCTTAATAATCTAGTCTTACACGCCTGCCTCTGCTAGACTATATCCCTGATCGAGGAAGCGATCCGAAAAACGATTGAAAGATGTTTTGATTGTGGATTCCGCACTCTACTTGAAGCGCGCACAAAGCTAGCTTCGTGACAGGATGTCACGTGGGAACAACGTCGTTCTGGCCATATCAACGCTTGTTTGCCTCGATGCAGGAGCGATTTATGCGATGAGATCGCGTGAATGTGGCTCAACCTCTTCACCGGAGCACGCACACAGCATGAGCCCCCGTGAAGGCAGTCACCCCCCACAGGACCTAAAGTCCGAGGGCTCGTACTAGTGACATCGAGCTGCGCGAGCCTGGCTCGCATAATATGCACCGTCTTGCGCACATTTTGTGCGAACTACGCACGAGGTTCTGCTCCACGTCTCCGAGAACTGCTACTGGCTCGTAACTCTGTTATATATGGCGAGGCCCACGTGAACTACTACGTCCAGCCACCGGGGCCTCGCTTGTTATAACAGTGAAGCCTGTTTGCTATAAGGTGAAGCACCCCCAAAGACCTTGTGTCTCCCGTTCCGGTCTTTCCTTTACGAAAAGCCTGTCTTCCTGCTGGCGAAAAACTAATACCGCACCAGCGCCCAAATAGATGCCATGAGGCAGCTGGACTAATTACGTCTACAATTACAGGAACGTCAAGTGATAAATAATAATGTTGAGGTCTACGGAAGTGTTCTATTTCTGCGTATGTTATAAATATTTCATCATACGGTTCCAAATAATTAGTAGTATTGAAATTTACAGGTTACAGGTGGTAATACTCCGCAATAGACTGAATTAAGGTTTTTATTTTGTAGATAAAATTTTTCCCCTGGGCAATTTTTACCGACTTTTGTAGCAATTCTGCAGAATTGATAATACTAATGTAATCAGAGTTCAGACTTCACTATTGGCCTTACTTTTTCTATAGGAGGGATTCAGTGTTTTAATGCGATTTTCCATTGTTATCTCAGTCTTCTGCGATGGTTGAAGACTGATGATAATGAAAATAGTCACACACGAAAAATAGAGAACATCACATCAAACAACATGCTCCGAGTGCGTAGCTCGAAAATATTGGCTGGATCTTTGGTCTGACACCCGCAGAGCAGTATTGCTTAGGAGATTTAGGCATCGGATCGGTATTTATTATTATTATTATTATTATATATTGATTTATTATTGATTTATTCATGAGGGTGGAGTGATGGTGAGAAGATGCAGGAGAGAGGTGATCGTGGCAAGGTTTGAACCAAACCCAGCTTCGGCGGCTTTCGACCAGAGGAATCACGAAACCGGGGAAATGAACCCCCGGCCATCTCGATCGCGCCCACCTTGAAGCGGCTAGGCACTGACCCCTCGCTCGGGTTAATTAGATAGTTGAATCGATTGCCACCACTACACAGACAAATGGCCCGAGGCGGGAGCCTCGAACAACAGCGTGCATCCTTTGGTGTGAACGGAGCAGTATTGACTTAGCGATTTCGGGCCAGTGGATGGGTATTAATTATTAATTATTATTATTGATTATATGTTAGTTATGATTATTATTATAAGATGAATTTTGAGGTGTGAGGGTGAAGGATGGAGAGATGGGAGGGAGGGTGATGGTGATCGTGGCACGTTTTGAACCATCCCGAGCCTTATCGGGCGGCTTGCCACCTACGAAAGGGAATCTCGAAAAAACGCCCAGGGGATTGAACTGGCATCTCGATCGGTCAATCGAGGCGCAGTAGCGCAACTCATGTCACTGGGCTCGTGTTACTAAGTGCACAGTATGACTCGAATGCCAATGGAACTGCGTGTTTTTATTGGCGGCGCGCGCCCCACGCCTGGTCCAGTGTTAGCTGCGCGAGGCGGTGCAGGGGGGCGGGGCGGCGCGCGGAGGGCGGCGGCGGAGGCCGGGGGGAGGCCGGGGCGAGGTGGCGGAGGCGAGGCAGCACGCACAGGGCGAAGGCCAGGGCAGGCGAGCACGGGGCCGGATGCGAGGTAGTAGGGTGTAAGTGCGCGCTGGCGGCATGTGCACTGCGAAGGGCAACTGCAGTAGCCCTGCAGGGTGCTTAGATAGTCGCATGCAAGTTGGCGGCAGTCGCCTGCCCTATCAGTTTCGGTGCGCTCGCACCCAACGTCACAGCCTGGGCTGGGGCGGCGGCGGGGCGCGGGCGCCCGGAGTTCAGGTGCATGTAGGGCGTCTATTGCGTGGCTCCAGGCTCCCTCTGGACCTAGAGCGTTGCCACCGCCGATGGAGCAGGATTATTCGAAACTAGTTGTTACTAGCTTAAGGGAGTCGCTTGTCTGAGGAGAATTCTAGGCGTCTGATGCTCTGTTGGTAGTTTACGTTTGTTCTCCACAACTAGGCGAATGCCGAGCAGTAGGCTACAAACGGCCATCGAACAGCGCGCCATCTTTCATTTCATTGCTTGTTCAATATCAGCCCTTACTTACACACAGCGTTAACTACAAGCTCTACATCTACCATCATCGGGAGATCCGTGTCGGAGATGTGAGCTTGTGCGGTTGTGGGAGTGGTGCTTGGCTGGTGGGAGATACCATGGTTGTGGAAAAGAACGCGCTACGCGACGTAGTGGATTCGATAACAACGAGGGATGAGATTCCCGAGCAAAAACATGCACTAAGCAGCTCACGGGAAAATTAGACCTAGTTGTTGACGTTGATCGGAATCACTAAAACAATGAATCAACGGCGAGGCTCATCTCCTGTCCTCCCTTCCTCTCTCTCTTCTCTCTCTCTCTCTTTCCCTCGTCCTCCTTACCTCTTCCTCGTCCCGCCGATGTCCGCCTCATCTTTCCATTCTCGCCTTAATGCGTATCTCATCACATCTCTTACCTTTCACGCCATACGCTCACGTGTCTTCCTTTCTCGCCAGGTCTTCACCATATCGGCCTCCTCTTCCTCACTCCTTCACATCTATCGCGTTTCCCTCTGTCACTCTTTACTGCTTGGCATTCGTGGTGTTGATTGCGGAGAAAATACCGATAGTAGCAGCGACGCTAGAATTCTTAAGACAACGGCTGAATTCGAGCCTAGTGAGTAGGTAGTGTCAAATCCCGTACTGTTGTGACTCGACCGGCTGAGAAGGTACTGACGGCGACATCTATAGCAAACATACAATGTTGGTAAACATCGATTCAAATTAAAAACATCGACTGAACACATTGATGTTTTTTCTAGCATCGTATGTTTTAAAGCTTGCTTTAGTGAACCTCTTAGATTTAATTTTGTCAGCAAAAGATTTAATTGAACTATTAGGTTTATATTTCGTCTATAAGGTAACGGAGAAGAATGAAGGGACAAGGCCCCTAAGCTACAGCGAATTTTGTTTAATCATACTCTCAATGTGCGAAGGTGAATATGAATGAGGAATACAGGGGATCGGTAGGTATATCTCTGGCGAGTGAGTTTGGTCGGTAAGGGGTTGTGCGAAATATGCGTTCAACCAACATGAAATAACGTTACTATTGGTATTCATTTCATATATAATTTTGACACTATGTGACCATTGTAACTTTTCTTTCGTAAAGAAAAACATCGGTGGGGGATATGGGATAGTCATAAGAACATCGATGTTAAAACAACGTTTAGATGTTAAAAAATATCGATGTGAAAAAACCCCCAGAATAGATGATAAAAACATCGACGTTAAAAGAATTCGACGTTAAATGAACTGATGTTAAACATGATGTGAAAAAAATCGGTGTATGAAAAGAACATGACGTAAGCATAACCGACAGCGTAAGAACATCAACGTTAAATAAGTTGTCGTTAAAACACGATGTTAAAATATCAAAGTTTAAATCGATGTTTCCATAAAAATAAATCGTATGTTTTTGAAAACATGGCTCGATATTGGCGTCTATCAGGAGCTCACTGATGCCCTGACTATCGCAGCCTTTTACTGGCCACGTTGGACAGGGGAGCAGCGTTCTCCTTCTGGTTGCCGATTTCGGTGCCTGCGGGTGTTTCGAGTCAGAGGATAGGAGGACGTCGTCGATCGGCTGCTTCGAGAGGGCACGCGAAGGCGCAGGCGGCGCCGCCGAGCTTGGCGACGCCGGAGTGGCGCGCTGCATCCGCCGGCGGTCGCGACAAAACGACGAAAACCAGGAGTATGAGCGCGGACGTAACGAAAGTGTCAGTGATAGAATGGACGTGTTGCACGATGGCTAACATAAGGCGTAAGCAATAAAGTGCATCGACACGCAAACATTATAAGCGATAACGGCAGCTGGTAAACATGAGATGAGTGATAGTCTGACATAACGTAACAACGTAATGTTGTCTAAATAGAACGTAAGGCAGATAAGCCATTCACGGAAAAGTAAACATATAGCATAACGGCAGGTAGTAAACATGAACATGAGTGATGACTGTTTCTCAGTGTCTAACATTAAACATAAGCAAATAAAGGGCCTACAAGCAAAAACGTAAACATTAGTGTAGCAAGCGAAGACGTAACATAACATGAGTGATGCGACAAACGTAAAAACATAGTGATGTAACATAAGTGAAACAAGAATAAAGGGCCATTCACAATGAACATAATCATAGTATAAGCGTAGAGTAAATCTTAACTGAGTGAAAGACACGTATGCACTAATGTTACTAGAAGCGTAAGCAAGATAAGGGCCATTCACGTACCCAAAGGTAAACCATTAAACGACGCTCAACGTAAAATGACTGAGTGATTGAGTATTCAGATGTGTCTAAAATAACGTAAGCAAATAAATAGCCATTCACAATGCTTAACTAAAATAAGCATGGGCGTCAAACATAAAGGTTAGGATATTAAGTTAGTCCGAGCGATTATTCACAATGCTTCGCGTAAGCTAAGACGTAAACGTTGTGAAGACTTTGCCACCTTCTATCGAAGCTTATTGTGATTATGCTTAGTAAGAAAGAATGAACATACAAGGTAGCTAAGCAAAATAGAGTGTTGAAAAGGAATCGAAGTGATTAGACGAACTAACGCCATTTGGGCTGGAGCACAGACGAGTTACTGGAACGATGTTCAATCAAAGCGAATAGTAAATCTAGAATGTCACCCCCAATATAAGAACTCTATTTCTTACGTTATTTAGATTGTGCTTAGTCAGTCTATCACTTATGTTAATGTTACGTCTGATGCGTTATGCTTATGTTTTCGTTTGGCTTGTGCATGGGGCAATGGGACGTTTTATTTTGGTAATCTGAGTGGTAGGTGTAGCAAGAGTTGGATATACCTACATAGAGAGTGGCTAAAGCGCTCATTCACTTTGCAGGCAGCAAATTGGGTGCATGATGTGATTTTGCAGGAAATAGCAGCTCTAGCTGGAAGAAACAATTAGATTTTTTGTTTCTTTTTAGCGCACTTGCTGGTCTGGGTTGTCCCGGGCTAATAAAGATCGTTCTTACTTCTGTCTAGTCTTACGACAATTGGTAAAAAAGGAATGACTTTATGGGAAAGAGGAGGAATTGAGACTTTAAGAAAATACGTTTGCTCCCTGGTAGGTTTATTGCATAAGGTTGAGAGCTGCTGGATTCATTGCTGTTAGATAACCATGATAAGTGAATGTTATTGGTATGAAGCTAACAACAATACAATATGGCGTCAATCCTTGAAAACTGATGTTTGGGTTTGTTATTTAGTTTTACCAGTTATAGAGTGTGAACCATACTGATGGATTGTGAAGTGATTATTATTTGCTAACAACTGATATAAGGATTTAAGAAAGAAGAGAGACAACGGGCACGTCGTACAGGTGTTGCTGAAATCGCGGTCAAGAGGTGTCTTTGATCTCTTAGAGTTTTATATCTATTCCCAGGACGCGTCGCTAGTGTTCTCCGCCGGGGTTAGAGGGGAGAATAAGCAGTGGGCTGCCGAAGAAGAAGAAAGAAAGAAAGAAGAAAGAGAGAGGAGAGAGAGAGGAGATGAGAGAAGAGGAGAGAGTAGAGAGAGAGAGAGAGGAGACAAAGAACAGGGCGCAATATGGACAGTGGTGCTGAATCGGCCGGGGGGGCAAGTGTGTCTTAGACCTCTTAGAAGTTTGTAACATTTACTTAGCAGAGCCTCGGTAGAGAGTGGTTCAAGAGAAGCGAACCGGCGCGCGCAAGTGCTGAAATCACGGTGTGCAGTGTGTCTTTGATTCGTTAGATGTTTGTTATCTATTCCCACCGCCTGCGTAGTGGTTCTTTGCTCCGCTTAGAGAGAGAAAGTAGTGCCTGCGAGGAAGAAGAGAGAGAAAAACAGGACTGCGATACAGGTGTGCTACATCGGAGGGTTGCAAGTGTTGTCTTTGACCTTTAGAAGGATGTAAGATTTATTCCGACCGCGTCGCGTAAGAGTGATTCAGAGAGAGAGGAGAGAGAGAGAGAGAGAGAGAGGAGAGAGAGAGAGAGAGAGAGAGGAACAGGCGCGGCGCGTGTGCGTGCTGACATTCGACGGGTGCAGGTGCGTCGTCGCCGGCCGTGCGTGCCCAGATGCTGTCCGGCGGGCGCGTCTGCTGTCGACGGGCGTCATGGCGCGAACCTTTGGCTCGGCCGCCCACCGTCCTGGCAATGGCGCCCTTGACGGGGCGCCCGTCTCGAGTGGGACTGTGCACAGATACGGCTTACCCACAGCTGCCATGCGGGCGGCGGCGGGCGGCTTCGTGCGGGGGTTGGGCCAGGCGTTGCCCAAACACGCGTTTCGCGAGCGCGTTGACGCGGGCGTTGTTTCCTGTCATTGTTTTTCTGTCGAAATTGACGGTAAGGTTCGTTACGGTCGCATGTTTTCGTCAATTCTGTAGGAGGAGAACGCCATCGAAAGGGGCGTTTGCCCTTCTACGTAGCTGTTATGTTTTGGATCCGAAACAGGTATGAAGTGAGAAGAAGGCGTTTACTCGGTCATTATTCGAGTATCTGTTTTTCTGTAAAAGTGGATAATATTTGAGTGAAAAGAGGGATGTTTGCGTTTCTGTAAGCGGTATATATTTCGCGGAGACGCGGCTGGGCGGAGATCTATCGTGTTAGTGATGAAATCATATAGGGGGTAGTGCGCTAAGTGCAAGGGGGCATCGGGGAAACTTGAACGGGAGCGGTTTTAAACCACGGGTCATTTAGCTCGGGGTCTTTTCTATTCAGAAAAGGGCGTTTATTTTGAATGGTACGTTTCGGTATCGAAACTAGATATCAACTAGAACGAGCGTTTACAATGTCATTTGTCGATAAATTTCTTTATCAGAATGTTATGGTTAAAGGACCTAGCGTATGCAACGGTACTGTCGGTAACGAACTGGATGAACGATTGAATGCGACATTTTCAACAATTCGCCACTGCCGCCTGTTCTAAGGACTTCACCAACGCGTCAAAGACCGATTGGTCGCACACGTTTTCAAATATAGACAAACACGCTGTTTTAACATGTTTCAACCACCATACGTCCAACCACTGGCACGTCCCCTTTTACAACGCGTCCAAACATGCATGATGCTAGATTATACAAACCGTTCAACAACTGGCTCGCCACCACTTTCAAAATACTAGAAAACAGTGGTTCAACATTTCAACAATACGTATACATGGCACGCACGTTTTACCACACGCGTAAAATCTGATTGCTAAGCTTCACCACCCGTTAAAACTGCTCGCAACCTTTCAAAATACCTGACCAAACAGCCCTGGTTTAACATTTTTGAACCCATACGTCAAAGACTGGCACGCCACTTTTACCAAGCGCGGCAAACATCCTTGATGCTAAGGATCAAACGCGTTCAATACCACCTGGCGTCGCCCACGTTCTCTAACATACTCATCCAATAACGCTGGCACTACAACTTTTCAAATGTAGGACAAAGCGCTGGTTTAACATTGACATACGTCAATACCTGGCACGCCCGCTTTTACCACAGACGGATCCAACACAACATAGTCGATTCTACGATTCACCAACCGCCTCAAACACCTGGCTGCCACGTTCTGACGTACTCATCAAACGGCTGGCAACAACAATTTTCCAAATGTAAGCGACCAAAAGCGCTGGTTTAACATTTGAATAGATACGTGTCAAATACTGGACGCCGCTTTCACAGCATCGGGGTCCAAAGGTTGATCTACGACTTCAACACACGCCCCGCTAACACGATGGCTCGCCACAGTTCTTCAGTACTCCCAGATCAAAGCTGGGAACAAACTTTCCAATTAGCGACAAAGGAAGCTGGTCCTAACATATGAACACATCTCAAACTGCTGCACGTTGACCCGTTTTCACAAAGGGTCCAATAAGTTGATTCTACGACTGTCACCCACGCGCTCAAAACGCACTGGCTCGCCACAGTTTCTCACGTACTCATCCAATACGCTGACACAAACTTTTCAAATTGCTACCAACGCTGGTTCTACCATTGACACATGTCCAAACTACTGGACGCCGCCTTTTCACCACACGGGTCCAATAGTTGATTCTATCGACTTACCACGCGCCCTCAAAACCACTGGGTGGCAAGTTCTCAACGTACTAGAATGCCAAACGCCTGGCACTCAACTTTACTCAAATAAAAATGTTCTAACATTTGAAACATACGTACAAACCTAAAATTGGCACGGCCCGTTTCATAACCAAGGGGGTCGAAATAAAATAAGCACGCCACGCGCTCAAACATGTTCACGATACTCCAAAAGCTGGGCAACCAAACTTTCACCAATTAGAAGAACCAGAAGGCCTGGTTCTACTTTAAACCCATGACGTCAACTCTGCCGCCGACTTTCACCAAGTGTGAGACGAACACCACTAGGTTTCGACGACTCAATTCAAACCGCATGGCCTGTCATACTGTTCACTGCCGGTGCCCGAGATAGTTTATTTGCTTCGATCCGATCCGAAACGACTTATTCCGGCAGCGGCTCTTCGCGCCGCGCCGATCCGCCGTCCGCGCCATTGCTGGCGTGGCTGTTGGGTGGAACGCACATGGCCTAGACGCCACTGAGCACCCCCCGCCCGCCGATTATAGCTCCTTGTTTGTTTCTGGATCTTAGAAATCGCAGAGCGGAACAAAAAAGGTCGCGTGCGCAATTGAGTATAACCAATAGGTTTAAGTAGGAAACTTGTTATAGTTCATGGATTGGTATCTCGACGTTCGTTTTTATTTCGTGTGAAAAAGAAAAGAACCGTTGGAGTATAGCAGATCTATGATATCTGTACAATAGGAAGGTGTATAGTCCCATGGATCTGGTATATCTCGACTGTGCATGTTTATCATCGGATGGTGACCGTGGAAGGAAAAAAAAAAACAGGAACCCGTTGGAGGTATACAAATCATGATATGCTCATTACATAGGAAACTTGTTACAGTATCATGGATGTGGTGTCTCAACGGTTCTATATATATATTTTTGTAATGTTTTTGAATTTTGAATGCATATAAAATCCGTTGTTCGTGAACTCGTGACGTGTGTGAGTGTGTTGAAAATGCTAGATAGGCTGCGACGGGTAAAAAAGCCCCTTTGCTATGCTCTTGAAATTTATGAGATCCAGAAAGTTCGGCACAGTGTTGGTTTTTATCAGAATGTCATTTGTGGTAGGATTCCTTGAACATTCTCAGGGTTATAAGGACTGTGATTAGTGATTCCCCCGGGCCCGACCATGCTGTAGTAGTCGATGCAGGGGAAGATTGGAAAATTGCCAAAATGAACGAATGCATAGCAAATGAGATCAAAAAATAGAATCAAATCCACTTCAACACATGAACAACTCTAGCCTGTTGGTAGTTGTAGGGTGATCACTGAATGTAAATTGAGGTTATCTTCTCGATTCATGGTAATATGTAAAAAATTTGGATTGAACTGTGTTTAAACAAAAATCTCCTTGATTTTACGGCGCATGCGACTACGAACACTGGCAAAACGATATGGCGTTCACACGATACTCTAGATAGACACAATGGCTGACATGTACACTAACATGAGCGAAGGAGAAATGAATAGAGACTATACAGGAATTTATGTGGTGAAATAATGTGAAGCAATTAATTAAAATACAATTGATTTAAATAAGAAACTGATTACATATATTAAAAAGTCGGAAATATTTGTCGAATTGACGAAAAATGTAAAAATTATAAAAATATTTCTTACTTCCATAACAAAAATAATCAATCTAAAAACAACTGATTTATTGAAGTCCAGTTTGTGATGCGTCTTCGATAACAAACATCAATGCACATTAAAGATTAAATTACACATGATTTTATTCGGAGCAATGATACAACAAACAATGGATGATTATTAACATAGAAATTATAAAGCTGATTGAGTATTATTGACATTAAATTGACGTGGATTAAAATATAATTATATTTACGAGACCTTGGTTTAATGTAATTTTATAAAACGTCAGTAGTCAATGCTTATCGTAATCCAAGTGTTATTCATTCGCTGTTTTAGAGAGAGTTTACAACTTTGGCATGGCTGTTTCGTAACTTCACAGAAGGCTCAGATATTTGAATTTACTGAAAATATGAGTAACATGGTATGTCTGCTGATGAAAGCGATAGACTCATAAACGCACTATTGAATTAAATAATCACTACACGTGGGGTTCAGTTTCTGGCTACGCGAGATCGTGAAAATGCTGCATCGATATTGTGAATGTTTATGGTAATTAGTTACTATGTAACTGCACAGAAGGCCGTCTATTGAGTTTATAGACGAAAT